>JAGFNQ010006688.1:111029-175502 GCA_024364735.1 Boesenbergia rotunda | reverse complement strand
ATTTACACATACATACAACACAACCACGCAGTTTAATTGGCCTCAGGCCTCAAATCCAAACAAAACAACAAATATATGACAACATAAGCGTAAATCCATAGCACAAACTTACTTGAGTTGCCGGGGGCAGGAATGTAGCAAAACCACACACATAGTCTAACATAGGACTCAAAAGTACAATCCCATAAAGAAAATCACATACTACAAGTCCACGATAATCCAACACAGCGAAATGAAATATAATATGATCAAAATCTGAAAGTAAAATATAAAAACTAGATCGAGCGACGTCACAAGCATGGGACTGGCAACTCGGGCCCTCCTAGCAGATATCAACCTGAAATTAAAAACATAGGCAACGGTGTGAGTCCAATTGAACTCAGTGGATACCTAAACAGATATGCATAGTAAATTATACTAACAATAAGAGTCTCGCTGATATAGTCTCATATGTACAATAGAAAAGGCATACACTGAAGATACTGAATGTAGGTACATACCAGAATCCATCTATCCTACAGAGGGTGAAATAAATCCCTATAGAACAAGAATAACACATAATCCAAGGTAAACAGGTTTCCAGTCTATGCATGTCAATCAAGTGTAGCAATCAAATGCAGCAAGCAATGCACGGTGTAAAATATGCACATGGTACAATGACGTGTCACCCCTGATACCAGTCAGGCATCGTCCACCTATCATAAATGAACGTCCGCGTGGGTAGGGCTATGACAACTGTACGCACCCTGCTATCATTGCTCTTGAGTGACCGAGTGGACAGGATGCTAACGGAGGACACCCTCCTACCCCAAGCAACGGGGGAGCCTCGCTCTCATCTTCTCGTGTCTCAGGACGAGAAGGGATCCCTGGCTGCTACGACGCACCGGAACCACCCTCCACATAGTGGTCATGCGGAGCAATACAGGGCAAATGCACACACTCTATGGTAGCCACTACCCCTGAGTGGATGTGTATGCATATCCTCATGTAACTGGCGATGGGCTCAGACTACATAGGAGTCGATAATCGTCAGCATACAACAATGCAAGGATGGTGCATGACACTAACACATACAACATCCCCCAAATCCTTATCTATCACCTCAGTGTGCTATGTATAGGTCTGAATCTTATATCATGGAATACAAGTGACCTACTAGGTATACTAGCAAGGTAACTAGTGATCTATTAATGTCAAATGGTAGAGGACATGTCACTACATCTATGCATGTATATACACATGACAACCATCGAGACTGTATGGAACAAAAGGGAGATCATCTCAAGAATAAGCAACAGATGTCAAGTAAAGGTATACTAAAATAGATATAGCATATAAACTTACTGTTATCTATAACAAACCATGCATAGGCATAGCAATATGACAATATCAAAAGAGATAAGTTAGAGGTACCCGCCTCAATCGTAAGATGCTCGTATCAGAACAGAACCTCCCGTCCGATAATCAACAATGATAAATCCAATCAATGTCCTGTATCAAAGGCATAATATTTAGCTACAACAATATGTAATTTATAGCTAAACAAGCTATTCCAAGTAATTAGGATCGTTCTAATTATCGTCGTTTCATCTAATTAACCATAATTTGATGATTAACCCTTAATTATCCCAAATTACCCTGATTAGATTCCAATTAGGTTTTGGAAATCTGAATTTACCAAGTTAACTCATTAGGTTTACATTCCAAATAAAACCTAACCCGTAGGTGATAACTAGCATTTTATGTCATTATATTTGCTCATTTACTTAGCATTTTTTATCCTCTCGTACGTTTAAATCATGTTTATATCATATTTTACGATTAGGATCTATTTTTGGAGCTCATCATAATTTCCTCTAAATTTTGGCATTATTTCATGATTTTTGTAGGGAATTAAAGATGAACCTTGGACCAAGGCTTGGATCAAAGTAATTGGACCCAATGCTAGTGTTGAGGAGCTTGGTTCAATTTAAGCATGGTTTAATTTGAAGGCTTGGTTCAATTCAAATGAAAATGGTTTACTTTATCCAACCCAATTTGGATCCAAGAAGAGGAAAGCCCATTAACATCATCCAATCCTTAAGCCCAATTACGACCCTTATTGGATTCGGATCTAAATTTCTTACTCTTCCCCTCAACCCAAAATCCAAGAACCCAATAAGAAACCCTTCCCTTTTCTTTCCTCACGCCATCACACACGGGGGATCTCTCTCTCGGTGGACAACCCTAGACGCCCACTCATCCACTCGATCCATCTCCTTCTCCACCCTCACTGTCGGCCTCCTCCTCACCACCACCGGCCGACCTTTCTTTCTTCTTCCCCTTCTCTTCTTCTCAAGGATATCGCAACCTCTTCATCGCACAAGGGGCCATCGCACAAGCTAGGGGGCCGAACACAAGGAGAACACCTCACTCCCATCTTCTTCCCTTTCCTCTTCTCCTTCGGCCGGCGGCTATCTCCTCCCCTTCACCGCTGCCGGCCGATCTTCCACACTCTCATCACCACCTCTCCTCCGGGTTAGGAAGAGGACAGCTCTACCTCCTCTCTTCGGGTTTGAAGGGAAAGATTTATTCTTCGTTTTGATCCGCCTCTGGCAGCTCTCCGGTGACTCCTCGGCAGCCCTCTTTCTTCTTCGGGTTAGAAGAGGAAGGTCCGACCTCCATCCATATCCGATCCGGCAGTCCCATCCATCCGACAATTGAGGGAGAAGATCCAATGAGGCTTGGGGATATCTTATTGTGTTTTATTGCTTATTCTTGCATGTTTCTTATAGTTGGACGTCTGTGTTAATTGATGAATGCTTATATTGAACTTGATTCCCCATGTTTGGATTGCACGTACTTTGATTAAATTCTTTCATGCATACCATGTGTTTGATGAATTGTCTCTTCATCAAGTATTTAAACTTAAGTTTTCAACTTTCTAAGCACCTAAACTTAAGTTTTCAAAAACCTTCTAAGTATTTTAAACTTAAGTTTTCAAAAACTTTCTGAGTACTTAAACTTAAATTTTCGAAATTTTCTTTAATACTCAAACTTAAGTTTTCAAAATCCTTCGTAATACTTAAACTTAAGTTTTCAAATTTATCTAAGTATTTAAACTTAAATTTTCTACAAGTATAAATTTTCCAAACCAAAATTATTTTGGAAAATATGTATCTTTAAAGTTCTGCTGAAAATTATTCTAAGTAAAATAAAATCCAACTTTTGACTTAGAATTTATTTTCAAAAACCCCACAAACTTTTGAAAAATCTAGGGGGAGATTCCTTCCAGGGAGAGGAAACAAAATTTCATTTTTTAACTTAACTTTTTGAACCAGGGTTGCCATAAATCAAAAAGGGGGAGATTGTTAGTGCAGAAAGCACCCAAGTCGAACCTGTGTTTTGATAATGGCAAAAGGGTTCAAAAGTTAAGGAATAATATTTATCTAATATGTTACTCAAGTGTGCAGGAAAAGTCATAGCGAAGGACTGCTAGGCGCCTGCGAAGGAATGCCAGGATACAAAGACATAGCGAAGGACTGCTAGGCACCTGGCGAAGGAATGCCAGGATACAAAGACCTAGCGAAGGATTGCTAGGCACCAGGCGAAGGACAGCTTGGTACTGAAGACCTGGCGAAGGACAGCTAGGCACCTGGTGAAGGACAGCTGGGCAAAAGTCCAACCGGAAGAGCCGGTTGGCATCAGGTAAATTCTCCCGAGAGGAGTAGGTGAGGACGCGTTCCCCGTTGAGGGAACAGTAGGCGTCGGTTCGACCTAGGGCTCCATTTTGGAGACCCAAAGTCAGAACCAAGACAGCTAAGACTGTATAAACTTAATACTCTATTGCTTTATGTTGTTTTTGTACTAACCCTAGATGCAGGACCGAAGGAACGAGTGTCTGCAGCTCAGAGAGCCTCAAAGGAGTGAGGCAGCAGCTGACCAGGGCGCCCGGAGTGTCCCGGGCACCCCCAAGGTGAATACAAAACAGATGAAGCAAAAGGAGTGCTTCGACAGCTTATGGGCGGGGCGCCCCCGTGCTCCCGGGCGCCCCCCATGCTCCCGGACGCACCCAGCGTCCCGGGCGCCCCCAAGTTTAAGCTAATGAAGCAGAAGCTAGCGAAGCCAACGGATAAGAGTTGACCCGGTCAACCCGGGCGCCCCCAGCGTCCCGGGCGCCCCCAGCGTCCCGGGCGCCCCCGTCAAAGCCTGATCCCGAGATTGAAGGGATCAGAGCTGACCGAGAGGAACTCGGATCAGCTGACACGTGGGGGGCGCCCCCGACGTCCCGGGCGCCCCCAGGGACTATAAAAAGGGCCCTCGACCCCAAGGCTTCAGCAATCAATTCTTCCAATGCATTCACGCTCTTCTACGCTCACGCTCTACTCCGGAAACCTCCCGACTCGAGATACAAGCGCCGACAACGTCCTTCTGCTTCAAAAATATAATCTACACCAGACGTCGGTAACGAAGAGCTAATTTTAGTTTACTGCAATAATTTTTGTAATACTTTTTGTAAACGGATTTTACGCACATATAGAATTGCCCGCAGTAAACGATCAACGACCGTGGGCCTTGGAGTAGGAGCCGACCGCGACTCCGAACCAAGAAAAAAACTTAGTGTTTGCGTGTGTTTGTTTTAAATTTCCGCTGCGTAATTTCTCTAACTCTTAATCCGAACGTTTAACGATATTCATCCCCCTCTATCGTTTCTCTCGATCCAACAAGTGGTATCAGAGCGGGAAAGCTCAAATTTGGTACAACCACCAATTTGAGAGTTTTTCGGATTTTTTTTTAATATTCTTTATTCGAAATTTTTCTCGCTAATCGAGGTTGGTGCAACACCCCTCGATAATCATTACTCTTTATCCCGCACTACTAATCCAAGACCAAGTCTTGGGATATTCTTTTTCCTTTTAGTTTTTCAGAAAAAAATGGTCATGCAAGAAGGCTTCAGCACCGCAAGACCACCTCTCTTCAGTGGGAAGGACTTCTCCTACTCGAAGAGCAGAATGGAGGTCCACCTGAAAACTCAGGTGGACATGTAGATAATCATCCAGTCCGGACTGGAGATTCCAAAAAATGCTGAAGGAGTACTTCAAACCTACACAAAATGGGACACCGCTCTGAAACGGAAGATTGAAGCTGATGCAAAGGCGACCCAGACCCTCCAATGCGGCTTAACAAAAGAGGAGCTGGACCGGGTGGGTCCATTCAACAATGCCAAGGAGCTGTGGGGGAAACTGATCGAGCTGCACGAAGGAACTTCAGACACTTGGATCAGCAAGAGAGATCTCCTCCTGAACAAGCTGTACACGATCAAGATAAACGACAACGAAACAGCAGCTCAACTCCACGCCCGAATTCAGGAATTGATGAACGGACTACACACCATCGGTCATAAGGTAGAAAACCGTGACCTAATATGGTACGCTTTAAATGCTTTCCCGAGAAACACCTTGTGGGCATCTATGGTAGATGCATACAAGGTTTCAAGGGACCTTTCAAAAATTAAATTAGATGAATTGTTTTCCGAATTAGAATTACATGAACAGACTAACTGTAATCTGGTCGAGAAAGGTTTTGCCTTTGTTGTAGGTAAAACTGGAAGGGCAACCAAGAAGAAGCCTCAACCTGAACCCGAGTCTAACTCAGACTCAGACTCAAAAGACGAAGAAGGAGATCGACCAAACCTGGTCCGACTGGCCCGAAACTATTACAAGGAATTGAAGAACCAAACCAACAGACGGAAAGCCAGCAGAAGAAAGGATGAACCAGCTGAACCCGCAAATGAAAAGAACAAGCCCAACGTGACCTGCTACGAGTGCAAGAAGAAGGGTCACTACAAGACGGAGTGTCCGAACCTAAAGGTGACCAAGAAGAATAGAAGGAAAAAGACACTTCAGGCAACGTGGGACGAGTCATCCTCCGAAGAAGAAGAAGAGGTCCCACAGTCGAACCTACTCGCACTAACCGCCTCAGAAAAAGTCGAGACCGAATCAGAATCAAAACAGGACAATGGCAAACTGACATTTTCAGAGGACGGCGAAATCAAGGTAAGTGGTTTTACTAGAAGTCAGTTAAATGAATTAATTTCTTATCTTTCTCGAGATTTGGCGAAAGCTAAACTCCGAGTCGAATCCCTCCGATAGGAAGTAAAACTCCTGAAAGAGGGAGCTGACTCTAGACCCTTAACTGAGAAGGTTCAAGAAGGAACCTCTACTCAAGTTGAAAAACTTGAGAAAGAGAACTCCTCCCTGAAAACTCAGGTTAAGGATCTTAGAGCGGCTTTGGAATGATTCACTTCTGGTTCCAAGGGTCTTGACATGATTTTTGGAAAACAGAAGTCAGTTCTAAATCGATCCAGACTAGGTTATAGAACCAAATCTAGACAAAGATCCTACTTTGCTGTACTGAACCAGTCCAGACCTAAAGTTCAGGCATGGGTACCCAAACTATGCCTGAACAAACAAACTGGATCAAATCAATACTGGATCCCCAAGGACAAGATTCACATCTTGCCAGACCATTATCATGGCTTTAGTCCAGGGGGAGCCAAATTGAAAACAATATTTATTGTTAGATAAAATTCAATTCTTGCTTGCAATTTGCATGATTGATTGTTTACTTAATTTCTGCAATTTACCATGTTTAGATTTAGGAATGGATAGTTTAAAGACTGAACCAACTTAACTGAAATTTGAACAACATAGTATTGGATGGCGGTGAGATGATAGTACGTTAGGGAAATCAATTCTAATAAGGTCAAGTATTCTCTACTTGGTCTCTTTATACTGGTGAAACTAACCGAAGCTACCGATCCAAGACCTAAACTAGTTAGACCAGAATTTTTCAAAGATTAATTTTGAAAATGCAATTTCATTAAAAGGCTTTGTCAAGGAAAGGGTTGATGATCCAATAAGGCTACGGCCAAAGAAGGCCTAGTGCTTCGCCAAGACCTGAAAGCCAATTTTTGAAATTTAAATTCAAACTAGTCTCTGTTAAATTCGAATCTAACACAAATTTTCAGTTAGTTGTAGATTTAAACATTCTTTTCAAAATAAATTTAATTGTTTTCAAAATAAATCATGTTTTTCTCAAAAATTCTTTTATCAAAACCTGTCTCACAAAACCTATAAAACTAACTGATTGAAAACCCTAGATTGGGTGAGACAGTAAAATTATACTCAATTGAAATTTCTTTAATACCAATATTGTGGTTTAATCCTGTAAGTCAGAACGTAGTCATACCATAGTGAACATAGTCAAACCATGGTCAACATAGTCAAACTATGGTCAACGTAGTCAAACCATGGTCAAAGCAGTCAAATCCCTTCAAATCATGGTCAAACTAATTAAACCATGGTCAAATGATCACATAACATCAAAAGTGTCACTTCCTACATAATCCGGGTGCCCGTGACTCCTCGGGCGCCCCCCCATGACTTTCTCTTCTCTCAAGGCAAAAAGCTGCCTTTACCCCTTGACCGGGGCGCCCGGAACCATGCGGGCGCCCCCATACCAGTCAAAGCAGCAAAGCTGTAAATTTCAGTCTGACCGGGGCGCCTGGGTCATTGCGGGAGCCCCCAACCAGCACTAGTCACTGCCAAAGATAGTAGACTGCTGTCCCGGGGGCCCGGGAGCTCCCGGGCGCCCCCAATAAACTGCCTATAAAAAGGCACCCGAACTCCCTCTTCTTCCCACACCAAAAACCATCCTCCTTCCTCACTTCCTTCCTTCCAAAGAGATTAAGTGACACTTGTGCTTCCTCAATCTCAACCATGCCTCCCCGGTATGATTTCTTTTGTGCATTTAGAATTATTTTCTTAATTCCTTTCTTATAAATGCATGTTTCTTAATTTAGAAAACGCCGAGCGAACCAAGCGAACCCCGGTATCGAACCGACTCCCAACCCTAGGTTCCCTATTCTAGAACTTTGTAATAAGTTTGCTTGAACAACCTATAAGCCTATCAAAACTAGCTATCTAAATAGACACTTCTTCACCCAATCTTGTCCTTTAGCCATGAATGTTATAAACTTTTATCAACTAGACAATCTAGTGTTCTGCACTCATTCAATTAACACATCTTTATGTGCAGAATTTTATAATAACATAGTTCGACAAAACGATCTCATGTTTGTCACTACTGTTCAAGGGATACCTCTGTCGATCACCCCTGCTTTACTAAATCGATTTCTTGGACTACGACCCTCCCAGTCCAACTTTTGTTGCTATCCACCTAGGGATCCTCCATTTGATGCTCCCTACTCTCACATTACTCTAGACACTCTCTACTCCTATTTCTATAGGGAAGCTAGACTCCCCGTAGCTAGACGATTTCAGTCCGTTGACCTTCAGGCCCAGGACTACGCCCTGTATAGAGTCCTGGTCCGCTGTATTTTACCACTATCTGTTGATGCAGTCTTGCCCTGATTATTGTTTTGGTGTTGACATCGATTTTAGTTTAGGTTGATTATGATTATGATGATTATGATTAAGTCCTGATCGGGGATCAGGCATGGTATGGAAAATCCTAGTCTGGGAGGCTAGGTGTTGGAAAATCCTAATCTGGGAGGCTAGGTGTTGAAAAGTCCTAGCTTGGAGGGCTAGGTGTTGGAAAAGTCCTAATTCGGAAGGGTTGGGTGAAAAGTCCTAGCTTGGAGGGATAGGTGAAAAGTCCTAACTTGGAGGGTTAGGTGCAAATTCCCATCCTGGAGAATTAGGTGAAAAAGTCCTGGCTTGGAGGGTCAGGTGCCTAGCTTGGAGGGCTAGGTTGGATGATGTTCTAACTTGGAAGGGTTGGGTGAAAAGTCCTAGCTTGGAGGGCTAGGTGAAAAGTTCTAACTTGGAGGGTTAGGTGCAAATTCCCAACTTGGAGGGTTAGATGGAAAAATCCTTGGCTTGGAGGGCTAAGGTGAATGAAACACTAGCTTGGAGGGCTAGGGTTGAGTCTCTGGATCGGTCTGGTGACCGATCAGGGACATTGGCACGCTGCTCCTTCATGGATCGGTCTGGTGACTGATCCAGCGATGTCTGATCGGACTGGTGACCGATCAGGGAGCACACAGTGAGGTTGGGAACCTACTGTGGGGCTCCTGATCGGACCGGTGACCGATCAGGGAGCAGGCTGCTTCCTCACTGCCTTGCTCCTGATCGGACCGGTGACCGATCAGGGAGCAGGCTGCTTCCTCACTGCCTTGCTCCTGATCGGTCTGGTGACCGATCAGGAAGCAGACGGTGAGTGAGTTCCCTTGCTGATCAAAGTCCTGGATCGGTCCGGTGATCGATCAGGGATCTTGGATCTGATTAAAAAATCACTGTTCATCTGCCCTAATCGGTCTGGGTGACCGATCAGGCTTCATTTTGATCGGTCTGGTGACCGATCAGGCTTCACTCTGATCGGTCTGGTGACTGATCAGGCGTGTATAGCTGCGAGAGCTAGGAATCTCAGCGAAGCAGTGGATCAGTCTGGTGACCGACCCACACGCCCTGGATCGGTCCGGTGACCGATCACTTTAATTCAAATTGCCCTGTCAGACGTGGTCAGAGCGTCTGATCGCAACCGATTCGCTAATGTTTGCTTCTGCTATTTGATTTACTGTATGATTTGCTGCTCTAACAGTCTGATTAAGCTGCAGGTGACAGGGGAGGATTCAAACACTCAAGGAGAGGTCAACGGAGGCTTTCCTTGGAGCAGGTTTGTCCGATTCTCCATTTCAGGTTGCAACGGCCGAGCTGCAGACTGGAGCCGAGACTGGGGCTTGGCTGAGGGGATCTCAGGAAGACCAGAGAGGGCTCAGTGGTAGCTGGTGTTGGCAGCAAGATAGCTGGAGGCTATGGAGGATATTGTCACCTGATGCTGAGTGGAGAAATAGGGCGGAAATTAGCTTCGGGGAAGCAGGGTTCTGGAACTTGTGTTCTTGCCGCGCCTAGTGTTCTCCACAATCTGCTTGCTGCGTTCTTGAAGCTGTCATCACTTTGAGCAAGCGATCGAGAAGCAACCAATCTTTACTTGAGCGCTTGAAGGAGAGAACAAGGAGCTTGGAGTCCGACAGTGGGAAGACACGAAGAAGGGTTCTTGCATGAGATCGCCACTGGGTGGAGCTCAGGGAAGCTAGCTGTGTTCTTGTCCTTGCTAAGTGTTTGAGTAAGATCTTTCTCGTAGTTTCTGTTGGTGCAGAAAGCATCATATCGAACCTTGTTTTGATATTGGCAAAGGATTCAAAGTTAAGTACTATTTGTGATCTAACGTTGTTCACTGAGTGTGCAGAAAAAGCCCTAGCGAAGGACTGCTAGGCACCTGGCGAAGGAATGCCAAGATACAAGTCCTAGCGAAGGACTGCTAGGCAACTAGGGAAGGGCTGCTAGTCATCAAGTCCTAGCGAAGGACTGCTAGGCAACTAGCGAAGGGCTGCTAGTCACCAAGTCCTAGCCAAGGACTGCTAGGCAACTAGCGAAGGGCTACTAGTCATCAAGTCCTAGCGAAGGACTGCTAGGCAACTAGCGAAGGGCTGCTAGTCATCAAAGACCTAGCGAAGGGCTGCTGGGTACCGGGCGAAGGACAGCTCGGCATCCAAGACCTGGCAAAGGACCGCTAGGCAAAAGTCCGACCAAAGGAGCGGTTGGCATCAAGTACATTCTCCCGAGAGGAGTAGGTGAGGACGCGTTCCCCGTCGAGGGAACAGTAGGCGTCGGTTCGACCTAGGGCTCCATTTTGGAGACCCAAAGTCAGAACCAAGACAGCTAAGGCTGTATAAACTAACCACTTGTTGTTTTGTTGTGTTTTGGACTAACCCTGGATGCAGGACCGAAGGGACGAGTGTCTGCAGCTCAGAGAGCCTCAAAGGAGTGAGACAACAGCTGACCAGGGCGCCCGGAGTGTCCCGGGCGCCCCCAAGGTGAACACAAAACACACAAACAAGAAGCGCGCTTCGACAGTACAACCTGCGGGCGCCCCCGTGCTCCCGGGCGCCCCCGCTGCTCCCGGGCGCCCCCAGCGCTCCGGGCGCCCCCAACAGCAAGCATCGAAGCGCAAGCCAGCGAAGCAAGGGATAAAGTTTGACCGGTCAACCCGGGCGCCCCGGTCAAATCTGATCCCGAAGTCAAAGGGATCAGAAGCTGACCGAGATCAAGCCGGATCAAATGCCACGTGGGGGGGCGCCCCCGACGATCCGGGCGCCCCCAGGGCTATTTAAAGGCCCCTCGACCCCAAGCTTCAAGAACAACTTCCAATCAACGCTTCTACGCTCTTCTGCTCTCGCGCTTCGCCCCGGAATCCTTCCAACTCGAGCCGACGACGTCCTGCTGCTCCGAAAAAGTCGATCTACCCCGGACGTCGGTAAAAGAGCGATTTAAGTTTACTGTACTTAATTGTGTAATTATCTTTTATAAACTATTTACGCCTTATATAGAATTGCCCAAAGTAAACGGTCAACGACCGTGGGCCTTGGAGTAGGAGTCGACCCAGGCTCCGAACCAAGTAAAATCGATCGTGTCTCTGTGTTGCTATTCTTAATTTCCGCTGCGTACTTGCTCTAAGTTTTCCGAAAAACGATTTTCGATATTCACCCCCCCCCCTCTATCGGTTTTCTCGATCCAACAGTTTCTTTGTGCTTAAACTTTATCATGATTGAAACGCTGTGGAGAGGTTTCTCCACCGAGAAGGAGGTTGCATTATATCCGGTGAAACCGAGGCTTGATCTGCCGACGATCAAGGGATCGCCCACCTTAAGGGCACGCCAAGGAGTAGGGGCAAGTTATCCCCGAACCTTGTAAACCCTCTTGTTAGCGTTCTTGGCAGTTGTCTTTGTTTTGATCTTATTTCTGTTTTAGCTTACTGCACTTTCAGTTTCTTTTGTTTCTTCCGCTGCTGTGCTACTGATAAGTTAAGTGTAGGAAACTTGTTAATCGCAAGTAAAAGTGATTGGCTATATTCACCCCCCCCCCTCTAGCCATCTCGTTTCCAACACTATCCACTAGGGATGTCGCGACCATGCGACCTTTTCATGCCTTCCTCCTGTATGCCCTGATCCATCATCTAGACATTGACATTGGCCTTCACATATTCTACGTTATCTTATATGCCTTCAATGTCACGACTCAGGGTCGGGTACGCACACATCATCACCTCCATCCTTCATCACCACGGTCGTGACATTACCGTAGGTAAAATAACCGCGATGACCGATTTTGACGAGATAGGGTTTAGGAACTTCTCTTTAGCTGGTATAGAGGTATCGACCACTGGGGTTTTGACTTGGAGGCGACAGCGAGCCGAAGCTCAGATCGACTCAGACGAGGAGGTTGAAGTCGATGTCGCCGATTTGGCAGCAGAGGCTCGAACACACATAGACGAGCCCCCTCCACCGACACTCTACGAGAGAGTGACATGGCTGGAGACACAGGTCCAGAGCCTCCGAGAGGAAGTGGAGGCAAACCATGCTGAAGAAATGGAGACAAATCTAGGCTATTACACTGACTATATGAGTGCCCTTAGAGCTGAGAGGGAGACCAGAGATGCACAGTATCACGAGATGATGGAGATGTTTCGATCCTGGTAGCCAGGCTCCTCTGATCATCCTGGTCCCTCCTTCTAGAGTTGATTTGCATTGTACTAGTGACTATCTGACTGCCCCTACTCAGTAGGGTTGATTCATTTTTGACTTGTATGACTGTGCTGAGTCTCTCTGTTGACCAACTGACTTATGGAGATGAGTATTTGTTTTTCCCTACTATTTGATCAGCAGTTAGGATTATGCTTGGTAGAATAGATTTAGTCTACTGTTGGTTTTCTTACTCATTTCAAAATCAGCTTTTAAAGTAGTTTTTAAATTGCTTTCAAAATCAGCTTTTACTTACTTTTGAAAAGTTTTTAAAAATAAAAATTTTTTACTTAGTTTTATTTTAAAAAACTACCCCCTTTCAAAACTAGGGCTTTTTCGCAAATGTCCTTAGCCTAGGCCCTAACCCTAGAACAGCATGCACCTATAGATTTAGAAGCCAGCATCTCACAAGCACCTTAGGGTACTTTTGATTGATAACCTAGAATGGGTTGAGATGCTTAGGTCTTTGCCTTAATTCAAAATGCTTTAAGTCAGTGCATCTGCAGTAATTGGGGCACTAAATACAACTTACACAGTAATCAAGCTAAGTGTCAAGTTTAGAAAATCTAACTTGAACAGAACACTTAACTTGACTAACCCTAGCGAAAATTACTGGTTATAACAGTTAGTAAGTAGCTAATTGGGTTAGACAGGACCCTAAAAGAGATAATTAAAACTGATTTGATTTAGTTAATATCCTGAATTGATTCAGTACAGCAAGTTATGCAATTTATTATTTTCCTTTATGCAACTTAATTACCCTTTTTCTACTATACTACCTTGTTTTTGATATATGGCAAAGGGGGAGAGATAGGAAAGGAGAGAGTTTAAATTTTTTTTCTAAATCCAATATTTCAAACTCTATCCTTTATTCAAAAAGTATTTAAACTTAAGTCTTCAAATCTAAATTTTTCCAAGTATTTAAACTTAAGTTTTCAAAACTTTCTAAGCACCTAAACTTAAGTTTTCAAAAACCTTCTAAGTATTTTAAACTTAAGTTTTCAAAAACTTTCTGAGTACTTAAACTTAAATTTTCAAAATTCTCTTTAGTACTCAAATTTAAGTTTTCAAAATCCTTCGTAATACTTAAACTTAAGTTTTTAAATTTATCTAAGTATTTAAACTTAAATTTTCTACAAGTATAAATTTTCCAAACCAAAATTATTTTGGAAAATATGTATCTTTAAAGTTCTGCTGAAAATTATTCTAAGTAAAATAAAATCCATCTTTTGACTTAGAATTTATTTTCAAAAACCCCCCACAAACTTTTAAAAAATCTAGGGGGAGATTCCTTCCAGGGGTGGAAACAAAATTTCATTTTTTAACTTAACTTTTTGAACCAGGGTTGCCATAAATCAAAAAGGGGGAGATTGTTGGTGCAGAAAGCACCCAAGTCGAACCTGTGTTTTGATAATGGCAAAAGGGTTCAAAAGTTAAGG
Source organism: Boesenbergia rotunda (assembly GCA_024364735.1). Classification (NCBI taxonomy): domain Eukaryota; kingdom Viridiplantae; phylum Streptophyta; class Magnoliopsida; order Zingiberales; family Zingiberaceae; genus Boesenbergia; species Boesenbergia rotunda. The sequence continues at coordinate 161,480 of JAGFNQ010006688.1, read as the reverse complement.
AATAATATTTATCTAATATGTTACTCAAGTGTGCAGGAAAAGTCCTAGCGAAGGACTGCTAGGCACCTGGCGAAGGAATGTCAGGATACAAAGACCTAGCGAAGGACTGCTAGGCACATGGCGAAGGAATGCCAGGATACAAAGACCTAGCGAAGGATTGCTAGGCACCAGGCGAAGGACAGCTTGGTACTGAAGACCTGGCGAAAGACAGCTAGGCACCTGGCGAAGGACAGCTGGGCAAAAGTCCAACCGGAGGAGCCGGTTGGCATCAGGTAAATTCTCCCGAGAGGAGTAGGTGAGGACGCGTTCCCCGTTGAGGGAACAGTAGGCGTCGGTTCGACCTAGGGCTCCATTTTAGAGACCCAAAGTCAGAACCAAGACAGCTAAGACTGTATAAACTTAATACTCTATTGCTTTATGTTGTTTTTGTATTAACCCTGGATGCAGGACCGAAGGAACAAGTGTCTGCAGCTCAGAGAGCCTCAAAGGAGTGAGGCAGCAGCTGACCAGGGCGCCCGGAGTGTCCCGGGCACCCCCAAGGTGAATACAAAACAGATGAAGCAAAAGGAGTGCTTCGACAGCTTATGGGCGGGGCGCCCCCGTGCTCCCGGGCGCCCCCCATGCTCCCGGGCTCCCCCAGCATCCCGGGCGCCCCCAAGTTCAAGCTAACGAAGTAGAAGCCAGCGAAGCCAACGGATAAGAGTTGACCCGATCAACCCGGGTGCCCCCAGCGTCCCGGGCACCCCCGTCAAAGCCTGATCCCGAGATTGAAGGGATCAGAGCTAACCGAGAGGAACTCGGATCAGTTGACACGTGGGGGAGGGGGGCGCCCCCGACATCCCGGGCGCCCCCAGGGGATATAAAAAGGGCCCTCGACCCCAAGGCTTCAGCAATCAATTCTTCCAACGCATTCACGCTCTTCTACGCTCACGCTCTGCTCCAGAAACCTCCCGACTCGAGATACAAGCGCTGACGACGTCCTTCTGCTTCAAAAATATAATCTACACCAGACGTCGGTAACGAAGAGCTAATTTTAGTTTACTGCAATAATTTTTGTAATACTTTTTGTAAACGGATTTTGCGCACATATAGAATTGCCCGCAGTAAACGGTCAACGACCGTGGGCCTTGGAGTAGGAGCCGACTGCGACTCCGAACCAAGAAAAAAACTTGGTGTTTGCGTGTGTTTGTTTTAAATTTCCGCTGCGTAATTTCTCTAACTCTTAATCCGAACGTTTAACGATATTCACCCCCCCCTCTATCGTTTCTCTCGATCCAACAGATACAAAGCCAGGATACACGACCGGATCATCAGAAGCCCTCTAAGAACAAACGGAATCAACATAAAGCTTACCTTCTATTTCCCAATGGCAGATCCGCCGAGATTGAATAGCTACCGCGCTCTAGCCCGTGCGGTGTCCACAGCTCGTTTTCCTCTTCTCCAGTAGCAACCCAAACCGATGCCCGACCAACCCAATCAATGGTATTTCCCACAATCGGCTGCAACAATCAGATTATCAAGATATTGCCAGAGAAGATCAAGCCCTAGCTGTCCCAGGCGTCGAGTGGCTCAGAGGAAGGGAGTGGTCGTCGGATGGGGTTCGACTATGATTAGGGCTCGCAAACGAACGGAAGAAGAAGAAGGAGTCGCCGCTTGGTTGTGGGCTGGGTTCGCAAAGAAGAGATGAGGAGAGGAGTCGGGTGTGGGCTTCACTTGCGGCTAGGTCACGCGAAGGGAGAGGGAGGCGTCGGGTGTGGCTGCGGGCGTTTGGGGAAGGAAGCGAAGGTTTTAAGTGAGGAGATTTTTATAGAAAAGCCCCTCTACTTCCAGAAAGTTCAATCCTGCCATTAGGGTAAGGGGTTTAGCTGTTTAACCCTCTAATATATTTTAATCCACCTCAATAATTCTCTAGGGTTAGATTATTTACCCTTTTGTAATTTAAAAATTTACCCGAAACTCTTTACCCTAGTCCGATAACCCCAATCTTCCAGTATATTTTTCGAAAACTTTATTCTACCGATTTTTAATTGGTCATATTTAACAGTAAGAGTTAGAGAGAGAGCAGCGGAAATAAACAAAAATCAAGATCGCTAACACGAGTTGATTTTACTTGCTTTGGAGTCTTGACTGGCTCTTACTGCAAAGCCCACAATCCTTGATCATTTACTTTGAGCGTCACTAAATAGTGTAACAAAGTTTACAAATTACAAATTAACGTGTGCAATAAGAATTTAACAATAATACCGACTCTTGAAGTGTGAGAACAGGTCTTCGTTTGGAGAGTCAGACGACGTTTCAGCGTTGTCTGAATTTCAGTCGCGCAGTACACAGAAGAAGAAAGTAATCGCAGTAATTGAATTGATGTCCTGGGCTGCTGCACTCGACCCCTTTTTATACTACTCACTCAAGCGCCTGAAAAGGCCATTCCGGTGCCCTAGTCGCAGCGAATCTTGCAGAAACTTTATCAGCTGCGCAGTCAAACTCTATCCTGGTCAGGCGCCTGAGTGTTGACGTGGATCCTCCACTCAGCACTCGCCATGTCAGTCTGACCGTTATGCTAGCTCAGTCTCCAACTGCCAGCTTTCAGGCGGCTGAGTCCCATTCAGGCGCCCTAGTCAAGCTGCTTCAACTTTTTCAACTGCAACAAGGGTTAGTTCCAAACATCCAATAATATATAAATGAAGCATATATGAAACACAGCCAGTGTTGTCTTGGTCCTGACTTTCAGGTTTCATCCAAAATCCTAGGTCGGACCAACGCCTACTGTGCCCTCATCGGGGAATTCGTTCTCACCTACTCCTCTCAGGAGAGTTTACTGTTTCTACCCGGAATCTCCGGTTGGACTTTTGCTCAGCCTCCGAGAACTCGGAACTCGACGGCGTTCGACGTCGACCCGTCTCGGCTGCTGTCAGCGATCCCCGCTCGGCAAAGTCTTCTGCTCGGTCCCTCAGACCAAGTCTTCGTGCTCGGCTTCACTCGCCAAGTCTTCATTGCCCGATCCCCGACCAAGACTTCATGCTCAACCGTACAGGTCAAAACTTCTTGCCTAGCTTACTTAGAACTTTCCTACAAATCCCACAAATCTATCAGTATACAATACCAGCTTAACTTGAACCATTTGCCACTTATCAAAATAAAGTTCGATCTGGTGCTTCCAACACCAACAATTACCACTCAAATTTAACAATTATTAGCTTTATTTATTGTATATTAGATATTTATAATATTCTGTTTACATAGGATGATAAAATCACTGATCTGGTTGCTTAGGCGTCTCAAGCTGCTACAGAGAAAGAGGAGTTATAGACTCCATCAGACGATATAATAGATGAGATATATTATAACATTATTAGTGGAAGGAAAAATAATCCCTCTATGGCTTTGGCTCCAAGGCAAAGTTGCATATGATCGTGTGATGGCTCCTAGGCTCAGGGGCCGCTCGAATTCTTCATCTACTGAAGTGTAATTGTTAAGACAAGAAAATCAAGATTTGAGATATTGGGTCAAGTCATTAGAGCAGTCTTGAGTCAGTAGTTTGTAGTCGATGGAAGATATCGGGTCAAGACATTAGTAAACTAGCAAATGCAAGAATTCATAGATCGATAAATTAAAAACTTCCCAATGCCGCATGGTTTTAACTCACAAGATACTCCAAATCTAAATGTTCCTGAGGTGTGTTTATCTTCAACTTAATTTTTTTATTTATCGCTCATAAAACATGAAAAGTAATTTTGTTAATTTTGATATTATATATATGTAGCTCTAATTATATTAAATATTTGCAGCTCTAATTGTTTTATATTTTTACAGGAACAATGTAGTTAAAATATCAACACTTAGATTTGAGTCTATATTATATCATTAAGGTATATACTCTTTTAAAGCAAACTTGTGTTGATCAATTTTTATATTTTCTGATAAGTAGTTTATATATATGTGTGTGTGTGTGTGTGATTGTTTCAAAATAGTAAATGTAATGTAGTTTAAATCATGTCATTGTTTTTTTAAATAATATTTCGTATTACTCCATGTTGTGTTGATGAGATGTGATAATGTATTAGTTTCATAGATTTGAGTTGGGATGTATGCATTTGAATTATATTATTTTTGAACCATGTATTATTTTAGATTTCAAATACCGTGAATGTGAATGTATCGTGAATTTGATAGTATCGTTTGTAATTGGATTTGATTGTGTGGTTTGAGATTTGATGTAATGTGTATCGTGTATACAAAAATATATTGATTTGAGTGTGAATGTATTAAGATTTGAGTGTGTTTATACGATACAATCGAATGTATCGCGGATGTGCATGTGTTTGAATTTGAATGTTGTGGATGTGAATGTTGAATGTGAATGTGTATTGATTTGTTTATGATGTATCATGTAAATGGGATGAAATTCTCAAAGAGGGGATGTGCTATCAAAGTTTTTCAAAAAATTAGCGACGGAAATATACCACGGAAATATTATTTTCATTGCTAATATACGACAAAAATATTATTTCTGTTGCTAATATACGACAGAACAATTATTCCAATAGCTAAAATAGTGATAGAAATAATATTTTCGTCGATAATTAGAAACAAATATCGATTGTTAAAATGACATCGCCAATTGAAATTGGTGCGGCTAAAATATTTAATCGCTAAGTGCACTTAGCGACCGATTAGCCATCGAATATTTTGGTCACTATTTGATGTTCTTTATGTGGTGTTAAGGAAAGCAAGTGTATGCGTCTTGGATTCGTTCTCTAATTTCTGGAAGGATTTTGGAGTTCTGAGAATCATCATTTTGTCACGAAAATTGGGCTTCTATTTACACACACTTTGATCTTCTCGTGTTTTAATTTTGTATTTATATCATGTTTCACATGTTGTATCTATTTTTGGCCTTTGATGTAAATTATATCATATTTTTAGTATTTTTGCTAACTACTAGTATAATACCCGTGTGATGCACGAGAATCTTATACAATTCAAATAATATTTAGTGATAATATATATATGTCAATTTTATTATTAAATGAAAAATTAAAATGAAAAGTAATTTTATTTCATCGGATTCATGTCAATATAAGATATAGTATTATTTTTTATAATATAAGATATTAATGGTGATCATAAGTTTTATAAGGGTGGTGGATGTGAATGCGATCTAAAGTTTACTTTGCTTTGATAGGGGTGTGTCAGGCCTGTGCTATAGTGCAACACACAGGTGACACATGATCCTAGTGGCAAGCTACTATGATGGGTCATTCCTCATATAAAAATTAATTTAATATAAAAGTGGACTAATGACCCACATATATTTTCTTTTGAATTTATATTTTTAATTATAAATTTTTTATTTAGAAAATTTATATTCGGTTTTGGCGGGAATCCTAAGCTCCCTGTGAATGTTATATCTACATGTAAAACTGTATTTTATATATATTAATTAATTTATTTATTTATATTCGGTTTAGGCGGGAATCCTAAGCTCCCTGTGAATGTCTAATCTGCATGTAAAACTGTGTTTTATAGATATTAATAGATAGATAGATTTGAATGTATTCATTGTAAACATCAAAGGATCATGCACCCAAGTTAGATCAAACTAAATTGAGCTCAAATCTAAGTTTTAATGAGGAGATCAAGCTCTAAAATAATCTGGATCATTCGTCCAAGATCTGAGGAGATATCTGGTCCATCCAAGCTAAGGGAACTAGATCGCTGCTGTTGATCTAGATCTGACTCTTGGGATCAGATTTAGATCTTATCGTTGAATCAGATTGAGTTGCTGAGAGCCGTTGATTCAGATCTGGGATCAGATTTAAAAGCCGAAGAGCAGCTACACTATCGCGATTTTGACGGAGGCAGAGACGCGCGACGAAGGGAGGATCGTCGATTCCCATCGACGCCGACCAGGGGAGCTCCACCCCTCTTCACCCACTGAGATCTAGGGTCTTCCTTACTCGTCCATCCTCATCCCCACTTGCATTTCAAGCTCCGGCCAACCATTTCCTTCTCCATCCTCTTTTCGGCGCAGAACAGGGGATTACCGATCTTCTTCCTTTCTTCAGATCCGATCTGCGTTTGCGGATGGCCTAGATCACGTTTTAATCACTTTAGATTCCTATTTTCATTCATTGTTGGTTATAGATTCTCTCATGTGATCAATTTGATAGATGTTTCGTTTTCTCATACGATTGGTGATTTTAGGTTAGCTTAATCTGTAAGCATCATCTTGATCATTACTTTCTCTTTTGTTGATATGCTTTATGTAATCAAATTGTTGGAAGCATGATGGTTAATCCTTGCATTTGAATTTGAATGCATTTGGATGGTAGTTCGTTGATTTTCATCTATGTTGTGATCTTGTTGTTACTGTTCATGTGTGATTTCGGCATTACAGTAGTAGGTTAGTTTAGATGTTTTGATCCCTTTCCGATGCTACAAGTGATTTGATTCTGTAGTTAGTTCTCTTTATCTTCTATTCGATGCGAATGGTAAATTAGTCTAGTTTTTATTAATTACGTAAATTAGTCTAGTTTTTATTAATTACTTTAGTTTGTTAAATGCTTTGTTCTTCCTTATTTACTTGCATTCGGAGATTAGATTAGGTTAGACTTATCGTCATTGTCAATCACTAGAGAATCCCAAATCCAAACCCCAAACCCAGTAATAAATTGATACTAAGATTTATTATCATCATTACATTCCTTGTGAGAGACGACCTGAGCCATATCCTATACTGCATTAGTGTAATAAGGGGTTCAATACTTTATTATTTGATACCCAATTCATGACAAAATTTGGGTATATCAAATTGGCGCCATTGTCGGAGAATGTTAGCGGTGTTTGATAATGTTAGGATTATTCTCTATTTTGAAAACTAAAAAAAAATCATTTGAGTGTTTTGATGTCTACTGTATCCATGTGTTTTTGATCTTGTGTGCTAGTATTTCATGTAAGACCAAGAATTTCCTTTTGTGAATGACCATGAATCCATATTCTCAGCAGTTTGATGATAGGATAGTGAGTAAGTTGGATGAAATAACTTCTCATCTCAGACAGTACTTTGCAAATCAATTCCAACAGCAAGATATAACTCATGACATTAAAAAAAAAAAAAAAAAAAAAAAAAAAAAAAAAAAAAAAAAAAAAAAAAAAAAAAAAAAAAAAAAAAAAAATATATATATGTCACATTAATCCAGCAGACAGCCAGTGAACATTCAAAAGTAAGAAGTATGCCATACCAGATGTAGACTGGATATACAGATCGCAGCATAAGAGGCCTATATCCAGTCGCAGCAGGAAACTGAAGCATCATTACAAAATTACCAGATCTATGTGAATCAAATGATGATATCCGTCAACCAAATGCTAGCACAAGGCTCCAATCATTTCCACTCAGAGATCATTCCTGATGGGATTGACATGCCTGAGGAGATGGATTGTAGAAATTGTGACAACCTTGATTCTGATGTTACTAGCTACAAGACTCCTCTAATTTTTTGTGTTGTGATGATGCTATAGTTGTAGGTAATTTTGATTCTGATGATATTATTGTTGCAAATTCTGGATGCAAAACTTTGGCTGACACTGTTGATATTATAGGAATTGAAGTTGTTGATGATGAAAGTGTAGGAACTTACAAGGTGAAAGCAATGCCCCAAGAATCATCTCTTTAGTTGCACCCATCACCTGAACCAGAAGTTGATAATAAGAGTGTAGGGACTTGTGCTGTGGAAGCAAGGACCCAAGAATCACTACCTTTGATTGTACATCTACCCGAGCCAAAGCCATTACTTGACCAGTTCATTTCTCTAGAACCTCTAGGTATTTTTCCATCACGACAAGGTAAGTATCTTCATGATTTTTTAGAAAATTTCATAGGGGTGTCTACGATTGATTTTGTAGGTTGTGATTCATTTCTAGATCTATACTTCACAAAGATGATTTTGTTCCATCAATTCTTACCCGCATGCATGTCGAAGGTTGCCTTTCTTGAGCTTTGCAGATCGCCATAGGCTTTGGAGTGGGTGCTCCAATTGAACTGCCTCCAACCTTTAGGAAAAACTTCAAAGAGTATATGGTGGAAGGAGTTCTGGTTACTTTGACTTGTAGCATTCCACTTCTATCTTGGATTTTGCATCTGAATCTTCTCTAACTGCCTGGAAGTACTATCAAGGAGACAATATAGGAGGGATTCTTCATTACACCGAATACATAAAGAAAGCTCTCTTCTCCATTTGGACCACTCCACTTTTGGCGTACTACTAGATTGCCTTCAACCGCCAGGAAATAAGGGGAGTTCATTGCTTTCATTCTTTTCTTGCTTTTCTACTTTCTTTACACTTTATTTGATTTTGTTTGTTTGCTATATTTTTCAGTTAGGTATTTTGTTTGATTTCGTTTTGAAATAATTCCCTATGCCTTCCTTTATAATGCCTTGAGAGTCATAAAATTTAATTAAACTTGACCATCGAGTTTCGGATATTTTTGCATAAGTGAGTCTCTTACTTGAGTTTGGTCTTGTGTGTGGTGATGGATCCTATTTTAATTGATTGAGTGTGATAGACAAAATTGCGTAGTGAGGACTACCTTCATGCCTATCATCGATCTTTTCTTTTTTGTGATGACACTCATGACAATTGATACTCTAGAACTTGTTTTGCTTCTTTTTGAAACTATAGAAACATATGCATGCGTGAAAACGATGAAGGATATTTTTCATTCTTGTTTCCTCATAATTTCCAACTTCCTTTCCCACAATTTTCTTCAAAGGAGAAAAAAACAATTTCATATATCATTTTTATCTATGACCATCTTTGCTTGTCTTATTTTCTTGAGAGTTTGGTTGATAACTCGATGAGTTATTTTGCCAAGACGGCCAAATTTTAAGTGTGGGGGTGGGAAATGTGTGTTTGCATATTGCTGAAAATTTTGAGGACTTGGAGATTTTCATGGTGCAGATTTTCTATTATTGTTGCTGGATGCTTTGATGTGCATTAATGAAGAAGAGGCTGTGGTTATCAGATTTTTGCTGGAAATGATCGTTCACATTAGGTTGTGTTTGGAGGGTGTTAAAAAAAATAGAGAAAAAAAAAACTGGAATTGTCAAGGATTGTTGATGAGTTGGATGGAAAAAAAATTTGTTAGCGAGTGTTGATGAGAAGTGTTTTGCCGTTGAAAAGGTTGCATGCGTATAGAATCTAATGTTGCTGTTAAAAAAAAATTGAGAAAAGCTTAAGAAAGGATTTTCTAGATTTCTGCAGGATTCAGTTTAATCCTTCATCTCTTTCAATAAGTATTGTTGTTTGTATCTAAGCAATGCAGAATGAAACTCATTTTCATCAGTGTATTCAGAATTGTGGCTGGAAGTGGCAGAATTTGAATGGGAAACAATTGGAGAATGGAACAACTAGAACCTTTGGAAGTCTACTTCATTCCAAGTGACTGATGAAAGGGTTATCATTCATCTAGAGTTCACCGGTTACTGAAATATGGAGTGTTTTAGCATCTTCCATAATCGAATTGCATGAAGCTGTCTCAATTTTAACAGAACTTAATCAGTTGCTGTTGTGTAGAATCAGAAATGTAATCCACAAATGATATTCAGAGAACTCTGATACAACTTCAAAACAGATTCTTTCTGAGTTTTGAGCTCTGAGGTGGCTCAACTTAGTGAGGTTTTCATTGGATGTTGTTTTCTGACATCTGAACAACATCATGTTAAGTTTGAAATCTAATCAATTTAGTATTAAATGGAAGCCTGTTGATGAGTCTGAGTTTCTGAATTTGTGAGATTTATTTGGAACAAGTGTGGTTGATTCATATGTGCCGTTTATGAAGAGAAGAAGAATCAGTTTGTATCAACCTCAATTTGTTTCGTGCTAAGGTTCTTTGAAAATTTTCTGGATAGTAACAAGTTCAGGTAAGCTCAGTTTTGTAATGTCATATTGATGCCTATTCAGCCCATGAAGTCATTCCAGATTGTATCAAAAGTTTTGAAAAGAAAGAAGAAAACAATTGCAAGAATTTGATATTGAATTTTGATGTGCAGAATTGAATCAATGCTGAAAAGCTGTTGTTGTTGGACATCAAATCTGTGTGTCTTCCCAATCACACAAAATGAGCTCATTTCCCAACTAACCAAGGGACAGGTGCCAGCTACAAATGAGGGAAACACATCTTAATAAGCTGTTACTGGAATTCCAGTTTTAAGTTTTGAAATCTGTGCCAAAACAGAAATGCAGTAGAAATGCAGGAATTGAATTGCATTTCCAGAAATTCAGAGTTGCTAAGATGGAATTCTTATTGCTGACTTCCAACAGATGCTAGATTGAGATTTAAAAAAAAAAGAATGAAGGAAAATGGACAGAAAAAATTCTGTAAGTTGCTGTAAATTGAGTTTAAGGGCGGCTGTGGTGTTTCAAAGCTTAATTTTGGTTCCCAATTGATGCAAGTTGAATGCCAATCTCAAGATATACTAGAAACAGATGTTAATGGAAAAAAAAAAATAGTGCTCAATGAGAGTCTTAGTTAGTTGAGTTCTTAACATCTATAATGAGATCAACCCTTTCTTCCAATGAAGCATGCCAGATAATGAAGAGGAACTATCAGCTTCATTTCTGGAAATTGGAAGACCAAGAACTGAATTACAGGGATTATGTTCCATCTCAGAGGTTCCCTAGCTGACATGGCAGCATCACAGAAGTTCTGGTCCCTTCAAATTCATCTGGGAAACCAGCTAATTATGAAACTTAAGGCGCTTGTAGTTATTGAATGCTGCAGAGTATCAGAACCAGAAGCCAATACATCATAGGGATCGAGCTTCTGGTTGTCAAATGGATTGAATACCCTCACCAGTTCTCATTATATAGAAAATGTTAGCCATTTACAGAAAATTATAGAGCAGATTTTCAACCATAAATACAGGCTGATTTCTATCTAAATTAATTTGTCTAAATCAGAAAGTATAGCTATGCTATTAATTACAATATATTTACAGCTAAGGTAGTTATAGCCATAATATATTTACAGCTGTCATAATTAAGGCTTGATATCATATATTTTGAACAGAGAATCAAATGTGGACTGTTGTGTGCCAATCCAATTTGCAGGTTTCCAATCAGAAATCAGAACATCATTTGATCTCTACTTAACATTTGGTATTCTTTTCTGCCTAAATCTTTTGTGATTCAAGATCTGAGGAAATTCAGGCAACTGAAAGTTGTTACTGCTGAATTCCTGATTCCCATAATGTGTATGAAGAACAGTGACACAGAATGAGTATCAGGATAAAACTGGGCTGCTGAAATTCTATCTTCACCTTGCTATGGTTGCTATTGAGGGAGTTTTGAAATGGAAATTGAGTGCTTAACATTCGTGGCAATTCAAAACCTTTCAACCAAGAACCAATGAAACTCAAGATCCAGAATTAAGCCAATGAAGTTGTGAATGAATGTATCAACTTAAACCTCTAGCGTGCCAAGCTTTTGTTGTGAGTTTCTAATCAGAAAAAAACTGAGGTAGACTTTTGTTCTCTTATTGTCAAGTGGCACCTCAAGGAATTTAGAACTCAACAAGACGTCAAGATTTCTGCAATTTGGATCAAATAACTCAGTTTGTTTTTGAAATTCTGATACAAGAAGAGCAGTGAATTTTTTGGTACTGGAATTAGAGGCAACAACAACTTGACATATTGCATAAGACTCGGAAGTATGAAACTGAGTCAACAGAGAAAAAAAAGGAGACTTGCTTGGTGAAAAACCTGATTGCTATCTCTGACCATCGACTATCACTATTGAGATGCCTGCCATTTCAATCTATTGGATTGCTGAATGTAACATAAATTGCTGAATCAGAAATGTTCAGAATCAGAAGCTGAGATCCAAACTATACAGAATGTTAAGGTTTCTGAAATTTTGGTTTCCAATTCATTGATCTTAATGGCACTTTCAATATGGGCTTGCTGAAATTCTTATCACATTGAAGTACAGCTGGAAAAAATAAAGAATTAGTTAGTTAATTACTCTCCATTGATGGTAAAACAGGTCCAACATTCGTTGCAAATTAACTCGTCAGGTTTATTCTTCGAGCATTCTCACTCTTGCAGTGAATTCCTTTCTCATTCCATTTTATTTGCTTCCCTTGGATTCTCTTTTAACTCCATTTCAGTTCCTAATAAATCCTTTTGATTTATGCATGCTATGTTTTATGGTGGTGGAGAATTAAAAAATAAACAAACTTATGGTATTGAAGCGTTGTGAGTAGCCTTTGACCATCTTTGCACATATTTTTGAGAGCTAGAGATGAAATAATGCCTTGTGAGGCTCTTTTCATGCTTAGTCTACTCAAGTAGTTTGATATCACCGTGCTAGTTGACTAGTGTAATATTTGGATTCATGAATGTTTTGATCCTTATAAATTTGATGATTCTAGGTAATTTACTTTTACAATCTTCAAGGTATTGCTAGGGAAGTTGTTAGGGAGATGATTTTTAGTTTGTTTCTTAGTTTTGTTTGCTTACTCGGAACGTGCAAGAATAAGTATGGAGGAATTGATAATCATCATTTTGTCACAGAATTTGGACTTCTATTTGCATACTTTTCAATCTTCTCGTGTTTTAATTTTGCATGTATATCATGTTTCACAAGTTGTATCCTTTTTTAGCCTTTGATGTAAATTATATTATATTTGTAGTATTTTGGCTAACTATTTGAATGTATTTTTTTTTGTAGGCATCAAAGGATCATGTACCCGAGTCAGAACGGACCAAATTGAGCTTAAATCTAGGTTTTAATGGGGAGATCAAGCTTTGGAGCAATCTAGATCGTCCGTCCAAGATCTAAGGAGATCTAAGCCATCCGTCACAATCTGGTTCATCCAAGCCAAGGGAAATAGATAATCACCGTTGACTAGATCTGAGCATTTGGATCATATTTAGATCAAATCATATCATTGGATCAAATTTGAGTTGATGAGAGCCGTTGATCCAGATCTGGGATCAGATTTAAAAGCCAAAGAGCATCTACAGTGGCTATATCGCGACTTTGATGGAGGTAGACGCGCGCGACAAAGGGAGGATAGCCGATTCCCATCAACACCAATCACCGGAGCTCCACCCCACTTCACCCACCGAGATCTAGGGTGTTCCTTCCTCATCCATCCTCATCCCCACCTGCATTTCAAGCACCGGCCAACCATTTCCTTCCCCACCCTCTTTTCGGCGCAGAAACAGGGGATTGCCCATCTTCTTCCTTTCTTCAGATCTGATTCGATCTGAGCTTGTGGATGACCTAGCTCAGGTTGTAAGCACTTTAGATTGCTATCTTCGTTCATTGTGGGTTATGGATTCTCTCATGTGATCAATTTGATGAATGTTTCATTTTCTCATATGATTGTTAATTTGGTTTAGCTTAATCTGTAAGCATCATCTTGATCATTACTTTCTCTTTTGTTGATATGTTTCCTGTAATCAATTTGTTGGAAGAATATTGGTTAATCCTTGCATTTGAATTTTAATGCATTTGGATGGTAGTTCGTTGATTTTCATTTATGTTGTGATCTTGTTGTTATTGTTCATGTGTGATTTCAGCATTACAGTAGTTAGGTTAGTTTAGATGCTTTGTTCCCTTTCCAAAACTACAAGTGATTTGATTCCGTAGTTAGTTCTCTTTATCTTCTCTTTGATGCAAGCATGATAAATTAGTTTAGGTTTTATTAATTGCTTTAGTTTGTTAAATACTTTGTTCTTCTTTATTTCCTTTCATTCGTAGATCAGATAAGTTAGATTTATCTTTATTATCCATAACTCTAGAATCCGAAATTCAAACCCGAAACCCAATAATAAATTGATACTAAAATTTATCATCACTATTACATTTCTTGTGAGAGACGACCTAAGTGATTCTATATTGCATTAGTGTAATTACGAGGTTCGATATTTTGTTATTTGATATCCAATTCATGACAAAATATGGGTATATCGAGTTCCTCAACAACAATAATTCCCTAACAAAAGTAGAATTGAAAAAGCAAAATCTTAAAATAATAATCGACAGCAGCAATAATAGTTTCAAGATAGAAGCAGAATCCACTCAGATTTCCTACCGACCTAATTGTGTGCATGCGTTGGGTTCCCAGGAATTAATTTTGACAACGGTTTTAAAAATTAGCCATTTTTGTATGCTTTGGACCATTTTAATATCCTTTCAAATTCTGAATTAAACTGATTACAGAGAACATTTTATTGCAGGAAAAATGAAGAGTGCATCTTTCCTGATCACTGATTCAATGAACAGAATACATAATATTTACAGTCTCCCGTTTGGAGAATTCAAATACACGCATACATAGAGATTTGATATACTGTGTGTTTCCCCGTACACGTCGCCGTCCATGAATGAATCATAGTACTTTCGGACGCCCTCACACATTGAGTTGGACATGAGAGTCGAGAACGAGGGTCGGACAACATATCAATATACTAGAGAGAGGGAGAGGAGCGCCATCCTAGTGCTTGGGCGCAAGCAAGGAATCACATGACAAGGCATGAATCCTACTGCTTGGGCGGTTGCTGCTGATAAAACTGCTGGAACAATGCGGCCATCCTACTGTACTCGTCCAAACTCATTGGTTGCTGATAGAACCACACGCCACACACAATCAGCATCGATCCACCGATTAGCATATGAATTACATATATTACCAGTAGAGTAGATCAAATACCTGTTGTGCCATTTGACAAGCCAGGAGGGCAGTGTAAGGATCAGGGAGGACACCGGCAAGCCGCCGATGATCGCCAGAGGCTTCCCAACCCCCGGCCGACATGAACGGGAGGAACGCCGACGGATGGAGGAGAGGAAAAGCAGGGGGAGGTATGGGTCGACTCATCGAAGCTATGTCCATCATGCCCAAACCCATTCCCATTTGATGCATTTGGGGGACGTGGGCGGTCATCACTGGCACTTGCAGCTGCGGCATTGCCGTCGCAGCCTGGGTCATTGGCATCATCATGTTCACCTTGCTCATCATCTGGACCTGAGCTTGTAGCTGTTTAAGGTACTCGATCACCTCGTCCAGCATCGACGCTTTGTCGGTCTAGCAAGTTATAAATGCATTACTAGTGTGATTGATTCAATTCTACGGCTGAAACATTTACAAGTTTGTACCTTGCTTGAATTAGGGACCAACTTCTGTAGGGTTTTCATCTTTTGATTGATCTTGTCCCTCCTTTTCTGCAGACAATTAAAACCAATGCCATTGTTCATTCACTGATTAAGTTTGGCAACTAATATCTCGAATAATTAGACTTGATGATAATTCACCACAAATATTTTGCGTTTCGTTTCTTTTTTGTTTTGTTTTTCAATTTCCTTTTGGTAAAAAAGAAGCTATGTCAATCAGAAAGTCCTTTTCTTATCAATTAATTTAAGGTGCCATTATTTAGTCATCAAAGCACACTTGTATTGCCCAATTATCACATAAAAATGTTCAAATCACATCCATTTCTTCTGGAAATAAAATCTTATATCTGTATTTGAAAAAGTATGCCATCTTATCTGTAGATTGAGATGGGCTCTCGTGAATGGTTCTCTTATTTGCTACTCAATAATTCATGGAATGTTTATTTATAATTTATTTTTATGAAATTATTTCGTTTCATTTGGTCTTTTTTTGTTGTTGTTTTATCTTTTCATCCATTTTTTATTTAAAATTAAAGCTTATTCTGTTATGTTCTACTGCCCTTTGAGTAAGTAAACTAAGGGGGCGCTTGATAAACAGGTTTAGAATGCGAGAATGGGAATGAAATTTATTTTATTCTTATTTGTGATGCTTGGTATACGGGAATCAGAATCAAAATATGGATAGGATACCCCTGATTTTATAATTTTACCCCCACTTAGTAATCACTAAACTCATAAACTCCTCAATCAAAACTCATTACCATTCTCATTGCCAAATGTATACCAAGCGCCCCCTAAGTAAGCGGGTTTATGATGCTTGGTATACAGGAATCGGAATCAAAATATAGATATGATACTCTTGATTTTATAATCCAATCTCTACTAGATTGTCACTAAACTCATAAATCCCTCAATCAAAACTCATTACCATTCTCATTGCCGAATATATACCAAGCGTCCCTTAAGAAATTACATATGAGAACTTGTTTAATTGAAAATAAATATTTAAAATTGGTTTTTTAATTTATTAGAAGTGAAAAGTATGACAAATGAATATTTTTCTAACTCTAAACCCTAAAGAAAGAGCTTGAAGATTTTTTGATTTTGGAGAGAATAATAGATTGTATATTTTTTATATGACATATTGCAAACTACAAAGAAAAAATTTATTGAGAGGTTTAACTATTAGAGATATCCTAATAAATTTTTATATTTTTGATGTGGTATTGATGTAACATATTAAAAATTATTAAGAAATTTAACCATTGAAGAGACCCTGAATCTATTAAAAACCCCTCGTAAATATGATAAAACATGTCATTATGATATTTGGAAGAAAAAATATTGCTTGAGTTCTAAGTTAGTAGAATTATTTAGAAATTTAGAAGATATTTAGATTCAAGATATTTAGATTTAAAATGAATTATCAAAAATAAATTTTAAACAAACTGAAATAAGAGTAAAATTATTGTATAGTATAATTAAATTATATATTGGAGAAATTGTTGGAATAATTATATTGTAGGTGTTGTTACGAAACTAATAAACACTATTATTAAATTATATCGTAAAGTCTGCCTACTATTCCTTAAATTTTCACTCATTAATATAAAAATATTGCCTCTACGTCCACTAAACAGGAGGACCACAATTAAACACGAGTACAAAGTCTCCTGCTTGTCTCCATCATTACCCCAAACAGGAGGGCAAACTGTACTAGATATGATTGGATCAGATGCTGTAGATTAATAGTTAGATTTAGGCAATCTAACGCAGCGAAAAGGGCAGGATCCAACCAATTAAAATTAAGATCTAAATCTTTGCAAAATCTATAAAACTGAGCGCACGTGTCTAATTAAATTTGTAGGTGTGTACTTACACGTTCGGACTGGTTGTGGACGGCGGCGGCTCTGCTTTTTCTGGTGGAGGCTGAAGCCTTCTCCGCCTCGCGTTTGGTGGTTTTCTCCACTTCGTCGTAGAAACTATCATGCTTCGTCGTACGAATCGACGCCGGAAACAGAGGAATCGAATCAGATTTTGTCTGTTTTACAAGGAATTCAGAGGATTTATCGAGCGAGCGAGGATATATAACCTTGGTGTCGGAGCTGGTGTCGGAGCTGGCGTGGCTGATGGACACGTGGTCGTCGACGCCCAGCACCTTCCGCTTCCCCCTGAAGCTCGTGTTCTCCGTCTCCGGCGAGGCCGAGTTGGTAGCCGTAAAGGCGGTGGTGGTTGCTGTGGCAGCCGTATAGGCGGTGGTGGTTTCGGTGGCAGCCGCGCCGGCGTCGTTCTCTTCTTCCCTCCACGTGTCCAGCATCATCAGCGTGGTGGCCAGGGACCCCGCCGCGCTGCCCTGGCTCGAGCACACCCCCATCATTCGCGCGCGCTTCCTGGCGCCGCCGCCGCTGTTGGCGACGGCGTCGTGGCAGGGGACGATCGCGTCGACCGCCGCCTCCTGGGGGTGGCGAGGCTCTCTGCTGTACCAATCCGCCAATTCGTGGCTGGCCAGCGCGCGGCGTCCGCCTCCGACGGCGGCGGACTGATTCACGACCGACTCAAGGGTGCCACTCCGGTGGTTCTTGCTCCACTCCGCGCTTCCGGCGGCGGCGGCGGCGGCGGCGGCGACCGGGGACCTACGAGGCGGGACGAGGCCGTGGAGCTCCAGGTGGCTGTTCTTCCACGTCAGCTCGGCGATCTCGTAGTCCATTCCCAGCGCCCCGCCACAGAGGCCGGCGTCGCCGACGCAGGCTGAGTGAAGGGCTGAAGGCGGCGGGTCGTCGACCTCCCAACTCGGCACGCACTGACTCATCTCGATCCACCACCACTCGAGCTCCCTCCCTTCCTCCTCTCGTTTACTTCGAGAGAATCATGCAAGACCAAGTCTCTATTTATAAAATTACCGAAACCTATTTATAAATAAACAATATCCAGCGACGAGCGACGGAGAGAGGGAGAGGAGGGAATCTTTCACGGCGGCCGTCGGATCTCCATTCGCAGTCGATGCCTTAAATAGTATGAAATGTGGAATCGCACACTATTTATTGTATCGCAAGGGCAAAGTAGGAGTGAAAATGATGAGTGGCACGGGACGGTGCGAGCACGTAGCCCGCGTTTCGTCCACATGTCACGCGGGGAGATGAGGACGTGGTTCCCGGGCCTTTCTCTTTCCCTCGCCTAGCTTATAATTGTTTTCCCTTTGTAATTCAGTGCAAATATTGAAATCAGCCCCTCTCAATTTAAAACATATCAACTTCTCACTCTCTTGCCTGCTCGAAAATCTTCAACTAAGTCAGCTTTATCATAAACTAAAAGTTTAGTAAAAATAATCAAATGATTTCGTAGATATTTTAGAGTAATAGACTGAGAGTTATCCGTTTGACTCAATATTTAAAAAATAATGAATTAAATAATAATTAAATCTGAAAGGATTGATGTAATCTCAAAAAAGTAATATGAGGTATTGAAGGAGAAAGTGGGATCGAAATCATGTGAAAGTTAGATTATATCATGGCCTATGTTCCCTCGTAGTCTATTGAGTCCGAGTAACTTAGCTTGGACGACTCGACCTAATGACTCGGCTCGGCAGGCCAGACTAATTCAACAAGTCAATAAGTCGGCAATTCGTTAACTCGGACTATCTAATTCGGTAGGTCAACAACTCATTAATTCGGCCAACTTGATAGATTGAAGATCGGACCAGCTCAGCTCAGCAGCTGGAATAAGTTTGACTTAGAAAATGATAACTCACTAAGATGATTGAACTAGTTCGGGATGGAATCAGATAAGCTGGTTCTGCCGACTTGGATAAGGTTGGAGAGTCTTGCTCATAGATATATATACTACATACAAAAACTATAATATAAAATTATAAATATTAGTTTTTATATTAAAAAATTCAATATGACTAATTTTTAATGGAGCTGGGGCTTATTCCTTCAACTGTGACAGTTAACAGATGATTTTTTTTTAATGTAGAAAATTTTTGTAGGATTGAATTGTTCATTTCAAACTTAATTGTTGAAAGTTGGACACATAATATCAATAATAAAAAAAATATACGTGTAGCTATATATTGTTGGGCTCAAGATAATCTATTCGCTGTTTATCCTTCAGAATGTTCTGTTTCTGCTAACTCCACGATTAGTCACTGTCAACATTGCAACAGCTAACATTTTCGATCATTAGCCTTCACCGTCCTAAAAAATATGGTCCAAAAAGTACCCCCACACACGCATTTATGTTAGTGGGCCAAGACTAAAAGAATTTATTCTTAAAAATATTTCAGTGTCAGATAAAAAGTATTGCTTGTCTAACTTGATGTACTTAATCATTTCAATTGTCTTGATCTATCTCACAATCTACTCAATCCAAGTAGGTTGGTCTAGTTAGTCACGTCAAACCAATTCAACTGGTTTTTAGAGCAATCAAATTGATTGAAGTGATCACCTAATTCCTTAGATTAGTCCGCTCGATCTAATTAACTTGCTTGAGCTGACTAGTCCAACCAAATTGATCAACCCACTTAATCTGATTGATCCTCTCGAAAAGATAGTCCACTTGAATTACCAAACTACCTGCTAAGTCAGCTTTGATCAACTGAACGAACTTGACCAACCAGTACTGAGCCACCCAACTGGCCTGTTCTGACCAGCTTGATAGATACTTAATTAGAACCATTCACCTTTCACCTCTCTCTTCCTTTTCAAACAATTATAAGATTTTTTTTTAAAAAAATAGGACGTGAATCCTAGGTACTGAATTTTTAGATTGTCTACTGCGAACATTTTCCAAATTTACCCTAATGACAAGTAAAAAACTTGACTGGATCCGGACCGATTGCCCAAGATTTGACGTTACCCATCTCATTAGTCATTTTTTTTTTCAAACAATTGTATAATAATCAAAAAGACATCTTTTTTATTGGAACCATTAAAGGAGATTATTTTATTTTATTTTATTATCAAAAGGACATCCCTCCCTAAAATGACATTATTACTCATAATGTTTGAGATTATTATCTTCTATCATACGCACGCAGTAAATTATAAATTGCATTGTAACTATTATAAATATTGTATTAGTTATAATTTTATAGTTGCTATAATGCATACTTAATTTATTAAAAAAATCTGATCCAAAAATATCTGATATTAGAAAACCCTGCTTTTTTGGTTCTTTCAAAGCGAAACTTTTCCTCAAAGGAGCAGCAGCTATTGATTTCAACTTCTCCATCGCTCACATGCCAAGTCAAAATCAATATCAAAGAAGACTTGCTTGATATTCCTACCTCGAGATGAACAAAGCCATAAATATAGTTCACAATTAATCACTCTTAGAACACACACATGCCTGCCGATTGTATATATCCTCCTTCCTTCCACTGTCAGTGACTGTAAGGGCCAGAAAGTTAGCTAACAATCAAGTCGCGGTGATGTGAAACGAGATGCCCCCTCTGTTGTTCACAACACGGCCATGACCAAAGTGTGGATACGCAAGAGCAGACGTGGGCGAAGCCATCGACATAGGTGCGTGTGGTCGTCGAGAGCCTTCGTCCACTGACAAGGATGCCTTATCCTGGCAGATCCCACTGAACACTGGCAATGACTGACTTCTCCATCAGACTGGATGCTGTTGCTTCTTCAGCAAACTAAGAACCATACTATTCCATTTAGCTTTGTTTTTTCTTCATCCCATCCCTCGTTAATTCGACATTAATGGAAGATTTGGGAATCTTGTCCTTGTTATGGTAAGGCTAAGTAAGTGTTAGAAATTCATCATTAAGGAAGAATAAGAGCATCCACACCACAGTGGGAGCTCCCTCTCAGAGATGGAGCCGCTGCTTCAATTTCTTTTTATATTAATTAATTTTTTATTTAATATTTGTTTAGAAAAATGCTGGTTTTTTTTATTAAATTGATTTTTTTATTTTTTTATTAAATTGATTTGGATTTAAATTTTATGAAAATTTAATTATAGTTATGATAAAATATGATGGAGAGATAGAGAAATATATATATTGAAAAATATGGGATCTACTAAGGAGTTGGTAAAAAGGGCTTTTTTTTTTTTGATAGTGAAGAAATATATATGTTTTTTTACTTTTGACTTGGTATGAATATGACAACGAAAAAGTTTCCGAAGATATATCTTCGATATGAATGCCCTAAGGAAAGCAGGCATACGCAATCATGTCAATCTGATAGAAACTAACTGTGCCTGTTTACGCCCCTTTTCATTAATAAGCCACATGCAATGTCGTCGATTATCCTTATGCTGTTGAGTTCGTGTATCATGTTTTGCAGTTGAATTTTAAAAGAAATTTGATCATCACGAGTGTCTCTTTGACCATTCTACAACCTCGACGTGTTCTACAGTTGTGCTCTCTTCGGATTTAAGAGGAGCTCCTCCATTAAAGTACTTTTTATCTCTCAGTTTATTCTAGCTTCGCTTTATCAATTTTCTTTTTTCCTTTGTCTGATCTCTTTGAGATATGTTGATTGGTTTGTATAACTTTTTCTAGTTTATATAGCAAACTCCATGGAGATTGTATTTATGGTTTAATATGAAAAATGAAGGTTAAAGATATCATAGATCAATAGAGCAAGTATGACACCCAGGAGACTAGTAGCATCTTTTTTAATTTTTCAGACATATGAGAGGATAGAGTAACTTAAAAAAAAATTATCTTAATGATCGGTTAAACTAAGAATGTTGATAGACTACCCATTGTGAGAACTTTTCGATCTATCTCAGTAGATGATGAATAATTTTTATGGGATCGAACTGATCAACCTCAAGATTAATTAACGTAAGTTAGATATCTAGTACTACCAACTAAAAAAATTATAAAATTATTGATATGCTCCGAGGGCATGGTACATGGTAAGCGACAAGGAAGATTCTTATACAGCAAGGGTTTCAATTTCATATCATACATTTCCTAACTCCCACAGAATTTAAATTATTGGTGACGCTGAAATGTCATGTCAAGAGATACTTATGTTTTACGAATTTATGGAATGGTTGATCTATGGGGCTGTGCCTTCCATCTCCTGGACTAATTAAACCGACCAAGATAACTAGATTATGTGGGTGAGTAGTCAAATCAACTTATGTGGGTGGCTAGTCTAAGTAAGACTAGACAGGTTGAGTGATCTGAGGGTGGTCCAATTTGATAGAGCAGCTGAAGAAAATAAGCAAGTTAATTAGTTCAACTGAACTGGGTGTGTCCTGTAAGTTAGATATATTGACTAATCATAGGTAGTCTATTCATTCTAGATGTTCTTGTTGTCTTATAAGTTAGATATATTGACTAATCAAAGGTAGTCTATTCATTCTAGATGTTCTTGTTAATTAGTGTAAGTTGGTTAGCTATTTGAAATGATTAACGAGGTTTTTTTTAACTTTGGATGACCGGTCCAGTCTCACGGAAATTTCCCACCGGCCGTCAAGATAAATCGGGAAACGCTCACAGTGGACGGTCTAGAAGTCCAGCATCACAGTTGGCTTGCCATTTGAGGGGTCTAAGTTGGTTGTTTATTCAATATATTGATTTTATTGGTTTTTTATTAAATAACATAGAATAATTTCAAAAATAACTAAACAAATTGACTCATAATATGTAATAATAATTAAAACTGTTAAAAAAGTATTCTAAATATTAAAAAAATAAAAATGATAAAAAAATACGACTTTTATCAAAGGGCGTACCTAAAAATTGGTAATTACCAAAAGGAGTATCATGCTTTCTTTTTTACCAAAGGGCGCATCCCATATAGTGAACTTCCTATTATACCCCTCCCGCCAAGTGATGACTTTTTCAATTCACATATTCGAGACTTCCGAATCACTTTATCAGTAAAATATTATTTTGTGGTTCGGATGGCCATGGATTGGAATGTTTCATCTCTCAGCACAACAATGTAAATGATATTGTCGAAGGTGGCGAACATTGTGCTATCGTCGTGAGCTCATCCCCCGAATCCATCCCCCCAACCAAAACCTGGGGAAGTCTCTTAAGTGTTTGTGTGTGTCCCAGAGGCGGCTGTAAGTGTTAACGTTGAAGTCTAGACTGCTCGGCACTATCCAAAGTAGGGGTTAGGGTTTCTGTAAGGGATATATTTTTGATAATGGCAGGAGAAAGGTTTGTGGCTATTTCAGCGTCTTCTTTCTTGGCATTATCCAGCAAGGTATGTTAGTGATAGTCTTAGGTCAAAACAGCAGAGTTTGTGCACATGTTTAAACTTATTTTTGCTGAATAAATTTGTAATGTATAAAAACTGTAGGCTTCAGATGACTTTGTAAAAAAATTACATTGGTGCAGTGTTTTAGGGCACTTTAAACATTTTTTTGAAGCATTTCAAATTTTAAATGATCGACACATTGCGAAGATCAAAGAGTCGCCCTTCAGTGTTTTCTTGGACATACAAGAATTGCAGCATATCCGTAGAATTTTGGTGAATATATTCGAAAGTTGGGATTCAACCTCGCAAGTTTTTAAATTCTCAGGTAATAGTTTTAGTTATGAATTGTAAACAATATCTATAGTAAAATAAAACAGAGATAAAGATGGTCTAAAATGATTTAATTTCGATCCATTTTACTCATTTCATTTCAGGCATACCGAGGGCCTGAAGTGAATTCAGGCCCTCGGTAGGCCTGAAGTGAACGTGGGCCTGAAGTGAAATTACTTCAGGCCCAATTCAGGCCCACGTTGGGCTTGAAATGAAGTTATTTCAGGCCCACATTGCCCTGAAATAAAATGATTTCAGGCCCAAAGTGAAATCATTTGAAGTCTATATTCTTGATGATAACTAAATATTTTAAATGTTTCAGGTGTACCGGTTGCGTTCACCAGACAAGATGTTACTTTGTTACTGGGTATAGTGGACCGTACGTGTTGTTTCAGTCCCTATTAATTCAACTAAAGCATCGGGTGACTTCTATCTTACTTACTTCTCAAAAGAAAAACCTACCAGAACAAGAATTGAGGAGTTACTTAAATATTATTCGAAAAGTGTTGAATCAGAGGATGATGTTTTATTAGTGTGTAAATTCTATATTTTGTATATATTTGTTTGTGTTTTATTTTTGTTTAGTACATATAAGGCCGCTCTAGGTCTTGTAAATATAGTAGATGATTATGAGAATCTTGCTAGATTCAACTGGGTGGAAGCCATCCATCAATTTTTGTCTCCACAATTACCTTAGATTGGAGACTTATTTTCATCAACTCGGGGATACCAGACCAGCACCAACCTCCCTTACCTAAAGGGGGTTGCTGGGCTTTTGGCAGTGAGTAGAATTTTCTTGTTAAATTTTATAATATTTTGCTATCATTAATGTATTTGGCTGGAAAACGTGGTGTAGACATGGTTTTTGGAGCATGTACCAATTCAAAAACCATACAATGTTGAAGGACCCCGAATAAATAAGTGGAGGAATATTCCTTCGCATATTAGTCGGGTGAGGACCCTTGTCGACCGACTCTCGCCGGAAGAGGTAATTATTCTAAACTATGATGTATGTTAGTTTGATATAGAAGCAGTAACATTTGTGTACTTGTTAATTGACAGGTCATTGTAGAAATAATTCCTAACCTACATGAGAATAATTGTTTGAGAACCTTGATATCGGTGATGACATTCCACGACCAATGAAGACATCGCAAGGAGATGACACAGAAGATGTAAGGCTATGTGGTGAATGCATTCTTAAAGACAAGCAAATCAAGGAGCTAACAGAGGAGAATATTGTTTGAATGAAAGGGTTAAGGAATTACTTTCAATAATTGAAATAAAGGGCATGGGGGCTCAAGAAAGCTATCCTGTAGTCGATCCTCTTTCTGATCTAGTATATTGTAGAACAAGGAGAGGACGTGACCGAACTCGGTATGATTATAGGGATACTCCAATTGACAGTCCAGTATGACACCAGCTATTACCAAAGGGGAAGCGGAGCAAGAAACAAATATTAAATGTCATGGACAAGGGAAAAAGAAAAATTTGTGAGGAGGATATGGATGAAGTAAGAGAAACCATAACTGTAATGGAAGTCATGTCTGAAGAAGACATAAGGAGGAAACAAGAAGGACCTCCGAACTATACAAAATGAGGCAACAAGACATTGATATATGTGATTTACTTCCATATAAAATACCTCAATTTTATTGAATTTGGTCATTAATTAGTTTTTTGAAAATGTATCGATGTAGTTTGTGAAGAAGCAGATATAGTTTGTGAAGAAGCATTTTATGAATTCAAAGAAGAAAAATCAAGATAAAGAAGTGGCCTACCTGATAAATAAATTGGAGAACCTAAAGTGAGTTACGAAACATAGTTTAGTTAATATATCTTGTTCTTTAATATATAATCTTATCAATTTACTTGACAGGTTGGCATGTGAATTTATTTGGGAGGATGCACCCTTTGCTTTGAATTTGCATTCATTCTTACAAATCCTCAATGGAGAGGTTTTTACAAAAGGTGAGGTAATTGATGCCTTTTGTAAAATTCTATTTAGGGGAGCATGCGCATGTGGTAGACCATACAACAAGTCAATATATTGTTCAACCTTCTTCACAGTAAGTGATGTAAATGAATTTATAAGATAGATTGTAGAAGACCTAATATTATGATTTGACTATTAATAATTTTCTGTATGCATTTTTTTAGGTATTAATAAGATTGTCAAGAAAGTTTTCTCTGCAACAAATGATGAAGACTGATATGATAGAACAAGAGTTTAGATATATTTTAATACCTTTGTGCAGTGATAATACACACTTTCACTTGTTGGCGGTGGATACAGAAGCCATGACTTTCAATCATTTAAATTCTCTTGCTAGCGGCCGTAAATATAAGAATAAATTTGACTCAGCGGTGAGCAACCTTTATTCATATATATGTTAATCATTTTGTCTAAAACATCATTCATGGTGATTATTAAAATCATGATATATTTTAAAGGTAAAAGAACTTAAACAATATAGTCGCGAGGAACTTACGGCTATTCATCCATATCTACAAAATTATCATCTCTTAGACAATTGGCCCTCCGTCAGTGAAAAATGTCCCCAACAAAAACATAGATAAGTAAATGAGGATGAGTTTAAAAATATGAAAGTATTTTATATACCCACTTATTGAAATAAAAAATACTCTATTGTTATTTTCAGCGTGAATTGTGCCTTTTTTGTGATGCAATACGTTCGATGTCTCCTATATGATGAGAATATGGATTTCAAACAAGGAGACATGAGGAAAATGAGATTTGATCTGACAGTTAATATTCTGAGGGACTGTTTTGTAAAACATGAGAGTAAATATCGATGTATTCTGGTCAAAAAAATCTTTTGCTGTTGATTGAGCTCCATTTGTATGGAAAATTCTGATTATGTAGATGTTGTCATATGAATATAATTGATTGTAAAGAAAAACAAAACAATTATGTGATGTTGATTCACCTCCAGTTGCTGCAATGTTGTGTGTCAACTGATACGGTAAAATAACATAACTGATAATGATTGGAACTAAGGTTGGACACCATAAATAACATCTCTTTGGTTAACTCTAACTAGTGATATCGAGTATGAAGTTACAACACTCCTATTGTAATAAAAATTGAAAATATGACTTCATGATGTGCAAGGAATCGAAATTTCTATACATTTTGTATTTAGGTAGTATCCAGATTTTGTCTACAATACATTCAATAAACTTGTTTGAAGTTAATAAACTGTAAGACTGTGTTAATCAAAATGTAAAATTAAATAAAATGAGAGGATTTGGTCACATTTTGTAGATATATATTGAATTTTATTCTATAAATCAATATAATATTTAATTATTACGACAATAGCATGTGAGTAAGGGAGTCCTAAAATTTGAAACTCCCCACAATGACAAATTTTGTTTTACCAAATCAACAATGTATGAAGTGCCCCATGTTTCTACTTCCATTTCTGATTGAGAGTAAGGGTGAACCTTATAAGCTCTAGCTTTCTCTCTCCTTGAATCCATTTCTTTTGTAGCATGAGGTGTCAAAGCAACATGCCATTTGGAGACTTCCTCTCTACGGTTAAAGAACCATTGAGCTACTTTTCTTCTGATAGTATCAATTAACCTGTTTATGGAAAGCTTACGTGTGGACTTGAACAAAGCATTTAAGCTCTCCACACAATTCGTGGTAAGCATTCTGTACCTTCTCCCAGTAAAGTGTGCATTTGCCCACCTTTTAGGGTCAATGTTCTGAAGCCACTTATGGGCATCTGGATGTTTTTCAAGCATTGTCTGCATTATCATATCATATTAGAGTGTTGTGTTGGCTCGTGCTGCTGCCCAAAACAAACCTAAAGCAACCCTACTTCCAGTATCAGTTTCCATATTACAAGACATGTGGTGGCAACAAAAAACATGATGTGCATTTGTGTAGACTTGTCTAACTGCTGATATAATGCCCCGATGTCTATATGATACTATGGTGATTGAGTGATCATCGACAGCAAAGTGCCTCTTTGTATGCTCTAAAAACCACTCTCATGCAGATCCACATTCAACTTCAGCTATTGCAAAGGCAACTGGGAGAACATTGTCATTACCATCAATCGCCATAGCAATCAACAATACACCTGGATACTTTCCTCTTAGGTGTGTGGCATCAATTCCGATAAGTCTATGCAAATAAGACCTGAACACCCTTCGGCAAGCACCAAAACCCCAAAAATACCGCTGGAACTGATTGTCACCATTCCTACATAGTGTCATATAAGTTTTAGGATTTCTAGCTCTTAACTCACTCAGATATTGTGGAAGATCTCTATATGCCTCATCATAATCTCCGACAACCTTTTTCAATGCTTTCTCCCTAGCTATATATGATTTTCTGTATGATATGGTTACTTCAAATCTAGCTTTAATATCTGATATAATCATACTTGGTTTGTATTGTTCATTATGAAGAAATTGCTCTTCAACAAAAGAAGCAACAAATGATGAAGAGCATACATGATGATCAGCACTTTCCCTAACAGTTCCACATTGGTGTCTCTTTACATATTTTGTAACAGTAAACTCTACTTCCCCCTTGCTACTACTCTTCATGTATATGGTGTTGGTGCAATCTTGCTCCAAGTAATTATGGTTTTCATGTTTGGCTAAACAAGTTTAAGTTAGGCAATGTTTTGTGTTCTAACTTGTATGCTTTGAGTAAGCAGGAAAGTCCAGGTGGAAGACTTGGCAAGGGAAGTCCAAGAAGAGAGTCTTGGCAAAGGAAGTCCCGGAGGTGTGACCTCTTGGCAAAAGGGAGACTTAGTATGACTAAGCCGATGGAAACACTTCAAGCAAGTGCAAGGATGAGGAGTCGTGGACTCGGAAGCATCCAAGAGAGGCACAAGGCTTGTGGAAGGTGTTTGAAGGCGTGAGTCAAGACTAAGGGATGAAAAGGGAAGCTGAAATGTGATTTCTCAGCTTCATCAGTCGACTGGTAAGTTGTCAGTCGACTGGGACCACAACACACAGAGAATCGGGTCGACCCAAGGAGGGTCGACCAGTCGACTGCCAGTCGACTGGAATTGGTTCCAGTCGACTGGCTCCAGTCGACTGGTCCTGTACCAGTCGACTGGAGGTCGACCGTTGCGAAGGCGGCTGAGACACTCATTGCATATTTTGTAGCCGTTGAAGCCTACCAGTCGACTGGTAAGTGAGCAGTCGACTGGAGTCGCGGACGAAGATATAAAACCTAGTGTTTTATCTTGGAGAAAAGGGGGGCTCTTTTTGTGTACGAAGTGTGTGATCATTTTAGAGCTCTCCAAGCTTCACAACTCTCTGAATCTCCTCCTCCAAGCTTTCATTTCATTTGTAAAAGGAGGGAGATCATTGTGTTAGGGTTTCTCCACCTTCAAGTGTGATCTTGAGAAGGAGAAGTTCATAGTGAAGGGTTTTGTGTGGTGTGTGTGGATCCTTGAATTAGTCACCTTGAAGAGATGGATACCAAGTAAAATCAGTGAGTTAGTATTGATTTCTTTCCTACCTTCATATTTCTATTTGTATTGCTTCCGCTAACGTGTTTGTAGGAAAGAAAAATCGAAAGATAGCTATTCACCCCCCTCTAGCTAGGGCAAAGATCCTAACAAGTGGTATCAGAGCCTTGGTTAGCTTTGGGAAGATCTAACAATCTACAAAGCATAAAGAATGACTCATCAAGAGGGATATAGCACCACACGACCACCTTACTTCGACGGGAACGATTTTGCTTATTGGAAAGGTAGGATGGAGTTTTACTTAATGAATGACTTTGAAACTTGGCTTAGTATTGTGGAAGGTTTCGAGAAGCCAACGAATGAACAAGGAGAAACTCTTCCGATCAAGGCGTGGCCAAAAGAGATAAGAAAAGAGGCTCAAGCAAACGCCAAGGCTATCACGACTTTGCAATGTGGATTGTCAAAGGAACAACTAAACAAGGTTGGACCTTTCAACTCGGCAAAGGAGCTTTGGGAAAAGCTCATTGAGTTGAATGAAGGGTCAAGTGAATCAAGAAGAGCCAAGAGGGATCTTCTTGTCGGCCAACTTCAAACTTTCTCCATGAAGCCTCATGAGACCGTAAGTCAAGTGCACGGAAGATTCAAGGAGATCGTGAACGGTCTTCATGTGATAGGTGAGAAAGTTGAGAACCGAGATTTGGTGAGGTATGTTCTTCAAGCTTTCCCTAGAACTACCTTATGGGCATCAATGGTGGATGCTTACAAGGTGTCTAGGGATCTTTCAATTGTCAAAGTTGATGAATTATTTTGTGAATTCGATCTACATGAACAAACTAACTTGTCTTCCAAGAAAAAAGGCATTGCTCTATTTGTAGAAAAGAAAGAGAAGAAGAGCAAGAAGAAGGAGAAGAAGGAGGTGTCCTCATCCGAGCAAGACTCCTCGGATAGTGAGGAAGAAATGTCCGCAAAAGAAGTAGCACATTATGTGAAGAAGATGATGGGAAGATCCAAAAGATTTACAAGAAGGGATGTGAGGAAAATGTTCACATCCCCAAAAGGTAAGAGTAGTCAAAGTTCTAATTCCATTCCTAATGTCACGTGTTATGAGTGCAACAAGAAAGGGCACATCAAGACGAATTGCCCGGAGTTGAAAAAGAAGGAAGAAAAAGAACACAAAAGGAAAGTGAAGAAAAAGAAAGAAGTGATGGTGGCTCAAGCCGAATGGGACAATTCAAGTAGCGAATCATCGGATGATGAAGAGGAGTTGTGCCACATCACAAGGCACATGGCATTAATGGCACATCAAAGTGATCAAGACACATCAAGCGAAGAAGAGAACTCAAGTAGCGATGAATCATCATCTAGCGAAGATGAGGTAATGGATTTCCCAAAGAAAAATTTCTTTATGATACTATTGCATATCTTAAGAATGCTTTGGTTAGGTCAAAAACTAAGGTCAAGGGGCTAAAGGAAGAAATTAGGACCCTTAAGGAGGACAAAGAGGAATCATGTGATGTAAGTAAAGTGAATGAGGAGAACATCAAATTAAAGGAGGAAGTTGTTGATCTAAAGAAGCGCTTAGAGAAATTCTCAATTGGATCAAAAGGACTTGACTTGCTCCTAAATAGTCAAAGGGTTGCCTATAGGAAGGCCGGGCTAGGATATAAAGATAAAGAAGTCTCCTATATTTCCCTTGTAAATAGAAAAGGATCATCTAAGAAAAAGGGTGTCAAGGGTAATGTGAAACAAGTGTGGGTTCCAAAGAAGGATGTAAAAAATGCAAAGGGTTCAAACCTTAAGGGCAAGGTAAAACAAGCATGGGTGCCTAAGAAATACCTCAAAAATGTTAGTGACTCAAACCTTTGGGTACCTAAGAGTGATGTGTTTTATGTTGTCTAGGTAAAAGAAAAGAAGGACACAAGCATGTGGATCTTGGATAGCGGATGTTCAAGCCACATGACCGGGGATGTGAGCAAGTTTTCAAAAATCAAATACACAAAGAAAGGGAAGGTGTCCTTTGGAAATAGTGGAAAGCTCAAAATTATAGGTAGAGGTACAATTGAGGTATCTTCTACTATCACAATTCATAAAGTCCTAGTCAAGGATATGGAGTTTAACTTGCTTAGTGTGAGTCAATTATGTGATTCCGGGTATCAAGTAGAATTCCATACCAATAAGTGCTTGGTTAGACAATTAGGGTTGAAAAATGGTGTCTTGGAAGGGTTTAGGAGGCAAAATCTTTATTACATAAATCTCTCTTATGCTTCTAACCCATCTATTGAGTGTTTCATGTCAAAAGAAGATGAAGGATGGCTATGGCATAGAAGACTTGGACACACCAACATGAAGAATATAGCCAATGTTGCTAAAATGGAATTGGTAAAAGGCTTACCTAAAGTGAAGTTTGTCAAAGATAAGATGTGTGATGCATGCCAAGAAGGTAAGCAATCAAAGTCTTCACACAAAGGTAAAACTTTAGTAAACACTAAATTACCTTTGGAATTATTGCATTTAGATCTTTTTGATTGTCATAGTACTCCTTCATTGATGGGAAATAAATATTGCTTAGTTATCATTGATGATTACTCTAGATATACATGGGTTTATTTTTTGAAACATAAGGATGATACCTTAGCAATTCTAATAAGCTTTACCAAACGGGTAGAAAATGAAAGAACCTTGAAAATCAATAGGATTAGGAGTGATCATGGTGGAGAGTTTGAGAATTCAAACTTCTCTAATTTTTGCTTAGAAATGGGATACAAGCATGAATTTTCATGCCCTAGGACTCCCCAACAAAATGGAGTGGTTGAGAGGAAAAATAGGGCTCTACAAGAAGCGGCTAGAACTATGTTGAATGCATACTCTCTTCCCACCTATCTATGGGCGGAGGCGGTTAACACCGCTTGCTACATTCAAAATAAGGTTGTAATTCATAGATTCTTAGGAAAAATACCTTTTGAATTATGGAATGGGAAAATTCTCAAAATTCACTACTTTAGAGTGTTTGGTTGTAAGGCTTACATCCTAAACACAAAGGATGACTTGAGAAAATTTGATGCTAAGGCGGATGAAGGCATTTTTGTTGGGTCCTCACTCACTAGTAAGGGGTATAGGGTGTACAATAAAAGAACCCAAGTAGTTGAGGAATCATCAAATGTTGAATTTGATGAATCCTCTAACACTTATCCTAGAAAATCTCCTATTGATAAGGACATAGAAACTAGACAAAAGGAGATAACCCAAGTTTTTCAAAACTTACAATTGGAAAGCAATGATCAAGGGGGAGGAAGAGGAGAATCGGATGATGAAAGGAGAAATGATGATTGTGAAAATGTTGATGTCACTCATTCTAGAACGTCAAAGAATCACCACAATCACCCCATTGATCAAGTAGTTGGAGATATTGACCAAGGAGTGAGAACTAGATCCTACTTTAGGGAACATGCTAGTCAAATAGCTCTAATTTCTAGCTTTGAACCAAAATCAATTAATGAAGCCCTAGGTGATAATGATTGGATTTTGGCAATGCAAGAAGAGCTAAATCAATTTGAAAGGAGTAAAGTATGGGATTTGGTTCCTAGACCTGATGGAAATACAATTGTAACAACAAAATGGGTGTTTAGGAACAAGCTAGATGAGCAAGGTAAGGTCACTAGAAATAAGGCTAGATTGGTTGCTAGAGGCTTCAATCAAGTTGAGGGGCTCGATTATGATAAAACATATGCCCCGGTAGCTAGATTAGAGTCTATTAGAATCCTATTAGGATATGCCGCTTACATGAGTTTCAAACTTTACCAAATGGATGTAAAATCGGCTTTCCTAAATGGAGTCATTAAGGAAGAAGTCTATGTAGAGCAACCACCCGGATTTGAGAGTCAAGACTATCCAAACCATGTTTATAAGCTTAACAAGGCTCTATATGGGTTAAAACAAGCTCCTAGGGCTTGGTATGAAAGACTCTCATCCTTCCTAGTGTCTAAGGGATTTAGGAGAGGAACAATTGACCTAACCTTGTTTATTAAATCTAGAGAAAATGATTTATTTGTTGCCCAAGTTTATGTTGATGATATCATTTTTGGGTCAACAAATGATGATTTTCTTCAAGAATTTATTAAACATATGGAAAATGAATTTGAAATGAGTTTGGTTGAGGAGTTAAAATTTTTCCTAGGTCTTCAAGTCAAACAAACACATGAAGAAACTCATGTATATCAAACAAAATATGCTAAAGAAATGATTTCCAAATTTGGTATGGAAAATGCTAAGGTGGTATCTACTCCAATAAGTACAAATGCTAAAATTGATAGTGACCTTGAAGGGAAAATAGTTGATCCTAAACAATATAGGAGTATGATTGGTAGCTTACTATATCTAACCGCTAGTAGACCGGATATACTTTTTGCGGTAAGTATGTGTGCTAGGTATCAATCTTGTGCCAAAGAATCCCATTTAGTGGTGGTCAAGAGAATCTTGAGATATGTAAAGGGCACCCTAAATGTAGGACTTTGGTATCCTATGAATCAAAACTTTGACCTAATAGGATATACCGACTCGGATTATGTCGGGTGTAAGTTAGATAGGAAAAGTACTAGTGGTGGTTGCCAATTCCTTGGATCCTCCCTAGTAAGTTGGTGTAGTAGGAAGCAACCATGTGTTGCTTTATCTACTACCGAAGCCGAATATGTAGCCTTAGGAGGATGTGTGGCTCAATTATTATGGATGATGCACACCTTAGAAGATTATGAGTTTCACTACTCCAAGGTCAAAATCCTATGTGACAATATGAGTACCATCAACTTGACAAAAAATCCGGTACACCACTCTAGGACCAAGCACATTGAGATAAAGCATCATTTCATTAGAAATCATGTGGCAAGAGGAGATATTGAATTACATTATATTGAATCTAAATCGAATCTTGCCGACATCTTTACCAAACCCCTACCCGAGGCCGAATTCACCACACTTCGGAGGGAACTTGGTATGTGCTTTGTGGAATTCTAGGAATTTAGTATTACTTGATCCCTTAGCATGGAGGCACTTAAATACATCTCACAAGGACTATAGGTTGACTTGATTGTGTTTTCACTTTGCTATATTGTGGGATGCTAGGGGATGATGCTCATATTTCACTTGTGCTTGTGGCATGTTGATGAAATATCATGTGTATCAATATTGAATGTTAAATACCAACCATGGGGAAGCAAATGTTCAATTTATGGATATCTTGCCCATCGATCATGGTTGGACATTTTAAATGGCTTAAAACCATTTCTGGGGTGTATTCATGCTAGTGTGTAATCAACCTCTATAAGAATTCAAATCAGATGTTGAGTTTGGTACAAAGTGTATCAAATAAGTTCACTTCTCGAGTTTGTACCAAACTCCTAAACTATCTTGAATTTTCATGTTGCACTATTTTTCCTTGATCATACATGGTGTAGGAAAGATGTCTGCAAAATTTCAAGATTTTTCGAATTTTCTGGAATATCTACGACATTTCTGAAATTCACCAAAGAGGGCTGAAATTCAGCCACCAGTCGACTGGCTCAGATACCAGTCGACTGGTGGCAGGCGACTGGGGGTCGACTGTAGGGGTGTCAAAAATCAACACGACCCGACGACCCAACCCGAATCGACCCGAAAAAAATCGGGTTCGGGTTGAAAATTTTCGGGTTCGGGTCGGGTTCGGGTTGGGGGGTTCGAGTTGTAAAAATTTTGGGTTGGGTTCGGGTCGGGTCGGGTCGGGTTCGGGTTGACCCGAAATTTAATATTTTGTGGATTTTTTGGGGTTAAATCAAATTTTATTTTGAAAATTAAGATATTTTTATGTATATTAATATTAATATAGTATGATCATGACGAAGTATTGAGATAAAAGTGAAGAATTATAGGAAAAATGGCGAAAAAAGACGTTTTGAATCGGTTTTTTCGGGTTATTCGGGTCGGGTCGGGTTGGTCGGGTTCGGATTCGGGTTTAGGGATTTCGGGTTGAAATCGGGTTCGGGTCGGGTTCGGGTTGGGAGTTAAAAAAAAAAAAATTTCCCAACCCGACCCGAATCCGACCCGACCCACCCGAATTGACACCCCTAGTCGACTGGGAGGTCGACCGGGATCTCTGTACGTAAGAAAAACTGAAGGGCAGTCGACTGGGAATACCCCAGTCGACTGGAGCCAGTCGACTGGGACCATCCCAGTCGACTGGACTGGCGATTTTCTATATAAAGGGGCACTCGACCGGTCGCCTAAAACCCTAGATCTACTTCTCCTCTTCGACGCCCCTTCTCTCTTTGAGCTTGCCGAACTTCCCCAACCCCTCCAAGCCCTAGGTTTTGCTCTTACTCCATCTTCTCCATCCCTTTTGAGTGAGATTAGGGTTTGTAAAGGTGTTGCTTGGGCACCTATTGGCTTTTGGACGATTTTGCTATACCTTCCTACTCTCAACCATCATGGAACGAAGGGTTAGGCAAAAACGTGTTGCATCCAAAAAGGGTAAGAGTAGCTCCCAGCAATCCCCTCCACCACCTCGTCGTCAAGGAGAGGGAAGCTCCCAGCAACCCTCTCCTCCTAGACCGGGGGTGCGTGTGCCTAGGTTCTACTCTGCGGCCGCTCAAAGAACGTTTGAAGATACCGAGTTCCATTTGATGGATTGCCGGTATCTAAATCGTTCATATTTTCAAGAGAGAACCCCACACCTCATTGAAATAATTGACTACTACCACCTAAACAAATTGACTGGATGCAAAACCGATGTCAATGTCACACTCCTTAAGGAATTTTTTATAAATTTACGTTCCATAGGTGGTCATGAGCACAACCTTGAGTCTACTGTAGGGGGAGTAGTGATTGAGTTCAATCCTGACAGTCTTCGTCACTTTCTACAGTGTCGTGAGTCGGCCAACCCATTTACATGCTTTCCGACCATGCCTGGCCGCATTACAGGTTCTTTCTCTCATGTCACCGTCGATCTTATTCATCGCCACTATTTTGGCCGTCCTCGACCCATCACGTCGAACATCTTTGAGCATACAAACATGGGGGTAGTCCAGTACATATGGTATCGCATCATTCTAGACTGCATTCTCCCTCTTGTCACCCGGGGACGGTCTGTCATTCGACTCCCGCATCTTGTTATGATGTATGCCCTTGAGCAGCATTTTGACATAGACGTTGCCCTGCATGTCTTTCTTTCCATCCTACACTTTTCAGGTCCGATCCAGGGAAAACTCTATCTGCCTTTTGGCCACATTTTGACAGAGTACTTTGCATCCAAAGGAATTGATACATCTAGGGGTGAGATTAAGAAACTATCCCCTCAATATAGTCAACTAGGGGAACTGCATCTTAAACTCGCCAAGATTGTCTGTCATGGGGGAGTCATGATGTGGAAGGCTCAGGTTCCTCGTCATGCTGTTTTAGCGGCCGAGGAGGACGCCCCTGCTGTACCTGAGGATGCCGCTGGAGCTGAGGATGCCCCTAGAGATGCTCCTATGCCTGATGCTCGGTACCCCGACTCTCTTGTTGAGCGGGTTACACATTTAGAGGAGATGGTCGGCCAGGGCTATCAGGAGTTTCGTGACTTTCGTCAGGCGACATATGACCGGTGGACCGTGGAGGATCAGCGTCACATCATCTATGATCAGCGTCAGCTGGAGATGTATGAGATGCTACGTGCTATGCAGATCTCTCATCAGTATCCTCCACTTCCTCCGCCTGCCGACGAGTAGATTGAGTTGCCTTGTTTTATTAGTCCAAACATTGTATCTCGGACGCAGGTCTTTCTGGTTGATGTATTTGGATGGCACTTTATTTACCTGGCTATGGTTGATTTCACTTCTGTTTATGTGTTTTTAGTCTTGTAAAAACTCTATTTGCAGTTATGAAGTAGTTTCGTCATTTTGGGTTGGTGATCATATGAGTTGTTTTGGATTATGTTTGATACTATATTCACTTTGACAGTGTAAAATCTATACTCTTATTTTTCTTGCTGCCATCAGCCCTATTTATGATCAGTATGAATTTTTAATGGCATAATGGATTAAGGGGGAGTCTCTTTGTTGGTTAAGAACATGAGTCTTATTTATGGCCATATCCATGTATTCTTGGTAATCTTTGATCATGAATCTTAAATTTGCCTTGAACACATTTCCTAATCCCCATAGAATGGCATAGCATAGGTCTTTTATTGATGGCTATAGTTGGTGCCTAGATTGATACATAGTTTCATGAGTATCAGGTTATTTCTGGACTTTTCAAACTTTGTATCAAACCACTATTTCAAGGTGCATATATTTTTCAAAATATTTTTCATGAATAGTGGGTAACTTAAGAAATGTTGGGGTGAAATTTCAGAATTTTTCGATCACTGTACATTTATTTCTGCATTTCTGAATTTCGGGAGCTGAAAACTGCATTTATCAGCTACCAGTCGACTGGCACTGTACCAGTCGACTGGTAGCAGTCGACCAGAGGTCGACCGGGTGACTCTGTTTTGTGCTGAAATTGAAGTTTTGTCCGTCCTTTGAACCCTGTGAGTTCTCTGATACCTTGTATCAATTGGAAGTGATATGGCCTGCATGTAATCTTATCTTGGATAATAGGATTGGTCAAGAGAGTCATTGGCTTCAAGTTGACACGCAAGGTTGTTACGTTATGGGAAGAGGCTCGGATTCTTTTTTAATCTGTATTGATGGCTAAGAATTGTTGTTGTTGCCTTCACAATGAATCAAGGACATTATTGGTGCAATGATGCAAGGGGAGCAAGGCTTTAGGGGGAGCAAGCCTTTAACAGGTACATGTCTATCAAGGGATGGTAGATTCCATTATCCAAGGAGGAGAATTACTAGGGTCTATCTTGACTTATCTCATGACTCATTCCTCGCTTGAGTGTTGTCACTCCCTTTTGTGATTTTTGTCAAAAAGGGGGAGAAATAGATTAAGTTAGCTCTTAATCGTGATTATGTGTTTTAGATTACATGAAATGTTGCATGATTATATTCATATGCTTATCTTTGTATGCCTCATGTTCATGTATCATTATACTTAAAGCATGTTGTGATATTTAAAGACCTAACTTAAATGAGTTTTGCCAAACATCAAAAAGGGGGAGATTGTTGGTGCAATCTTGCTCCAAGTAATTATGGTTTTCATGTTTGGCTAAACAAGTTTAAGTTAGGCAATGTTTTGTATTCTAACTTGTGTGCTTTGAGTAAGCAGGAAAGTCCAGGTGGAAGACTTGGCAAGGGAAGTCCAAGAAGAGAGTCTTGGCAAAGGAAGTCCCGGAGGTGTGACCTCTTGGCAAAAGGGAGACTTAGTATGACGAAGCCGATGGAAACACTTCAAGCAAGTGCAAGGATGAGGAGTCGTGGACTCGGAAGCATCCAAGAGAGGCACAAGGCTTGTGGAAGGTGTTTGAAGGCGTGAGTCAAGACTAAGGGATGAAAAGGGAAGCTGATATGTGATTTCTCAGCTTCATCAGTCGACTGGTAAGTTGTCAGTCGACTGGGACCACAACACACAGAGAATCGGGTCGACCCAAGGAGGGTCGACCAGTCGACTGCCAGTCGACTGGAATTTGTTCCAGTCGACTGGATCCAGTTGACTGGTCCTGTACCAGTCGACTGGAGGTCGACCGTTGCGAAGGCGGCTGAGGCACTCATTGCATATTTTGTAGCCGTTGAAGCCTACCAGTCGACTGGTAAGTGAGCAGTCGACTGGAGTCGCGGACGAAGATATAAAACCTAGTGTTTTATCTTGGAGACAAAAGGGGCTTTCCTTGTGTACGAAGTGTGTGATCATTTTAGAGCTCTCCAAGCTTCACAACTCTCTCAATCTCCTCCTCCAAGCTTTCATTTCATTTGTAAGAGGAGGGAGATCATTGTGTTAGGGTTTCTCCACCTTCAAGTGTGATCTTGAGAAGGAGAAGTTCATAGTGAAGGGTTTTGTGTGGTGTGTGTGGATCCTTGGATTAGTCACCTTGAAGAGGTGGATACCAAGTAAAATCAGTGAATTAGTATTGATTTCTTGCCTACCTTCATATTTATATTTGTATTGCTTCCGCTAACGTGTTTGTAGGAAAGAAAAATCGAAAGATAGCTATTCACCTCCTCTAGCTAGGGCAAAGATCCTAACATATGGTTGGTTGAAGCACACTGCTTTAACTCTATTTTTTCTAGTGTTAACTGGGTTATATCTCATATGCTTAACCATGACATGTTTGACAAGTGCATTCTTGAATTCTTCTCTAGATGGAAATATTTGCCCCACAAAAAATTCATGCTCATCTCTTGCCTCTACCTCTCCAATTCGCCAAGCAAACAATCGAGAATTCAAAATATAAGGATCTTCAGCTAATGAAAACTCCTCCTCTAAGTCACTGTACTGATCTGGGGGGAATTCATATTGCTCAATCTGCATATCATCAGCTTGGAATTCTAGTACACTTGTACTGGGTTGTAATTCATCTGCATTTCGGATTTCAATTTCTTCCTCCCCACTCCAGGTTGGCTCAAAGAATTCAACAACTCTTGTAGAAGAATTCAGACTCTCATCGTCTAGATTAGTTGCTTCTTCATTTAGATCAAATGTTAAATTCCTTGTAATTCTATTATCACCATACTGGGAAGATAATGAAATATTATTACTGGCTATTTCTGCTCCATTCACCATGACAGCATTATCATCAAGAGTATTTCATATCTCAGAGAGAATTTCGTCAACAATATTATCATCCCTGAAAAATAAATTACAATTACATTTAACAAACTTTGAAAATCATAATCAAGGCCCTAGGAGGGCCTGAGGGTCTAAAATAAAAGGAATTCAGGCCCTATGAGGGTCTGAAATATTTTGATTTCAGGCCCTGGGAGGGTCTGAATTCATAAGATTTCAGGTCTTGACAGAGCCTGAAATCTTTTGATTTCATGCACTCTCAGGGCCTGAAATCCTTTAATTTCAGACCCTCGGCGGGCCTGAAATCGTTTTATTCAGGACCTCCTAGGGCCTGAAGTTCTTTCATTTCAGGTCCTCCTATCATTTGCCCTGATATGGTAAGATATCACCCTCTAGGTCGAATTCAAGCATTAATTTATCCTAAGTTTAAAAAATTTCAGAGAACCCTAATTATGTAATGCATGACACCCTTAGAGTCCTTCTCCAAACATAAAAAATAATAAAAAGAGTTTATCATGTATAAAACTAGGTCTGATACCATATCAAAGATGACAATCATACGTACATTACTATTTCTATTTGTTACTAAACTGTTGCTTGCTTTTTTTCCTTCAACACCTATCTTCCTCAGGTGCCTTGGTGATGAATCGAATTGTGCGAGGTAGAAATA
This sequence comes from Boesenbergia rotunda, assembly GCA_024364735.1. Lineage (NCBI taxonomy): Eukaryota > Viridiplantae > Streptophyta > Magnoliopsida > Zingiberales > Zingiberaceae > Boesenbergia > Boesenbergia rotunda. The sequence continues at coordinate 120,979 of JAGFNQ010006688.1, read as the reverse complement.
TATATGTATCTTCGTGATGAATCGACTTGTGCAAAGTATAAATATATATATAGGTTGAAAAAAATCCAATCGATGGCCATCCGAACCATAAAATAATATTTTACTGATAAAGTGGTTTGGAAGTCTCGAAAATGTGAATTGAGAAAACCATTATTTGGCGGGAGGGGTATAATAGGAAGTTCACTATATGGGATGCACCCTTTGATAAAAAAGAAAGCATGATACTCCTTTTGATAATTACCAATTCTTGGATACGTCTTTTGGTAAAAAGTCAAAAATAATAAAATAGATGTTTGAAACGAAAGCCTCTAAAGATTATTTTTCAAATTTAAAATTTGATATTTACAAATTCCACCGATAATATATATAATTTCATGAAAGAGCAATAAGTGAAAAAGAAAATCTCATTCTGATTCTCGAGATAAAAATTATGTCCCAGTCTCCTTAGGTTTTGGGGTTGGTCAAAACTCAAAATGGATGGTAGATTGTCAAATCAAAAATAACTAATAAATGAAAGAATAAATAGGGAGAACACCGCGATGCCTTAAGCATCAAAATTAAAATAAAATTTAAACTTACCTCGATTGTCGAGGATCCTACACTCTCGACTTTTTTTTTTAATTTCAAATGAATCGGATCTAAAACAATTTTTAAAAATTCAAATAGAAACCGAAGAGGAACCAAATTGGATAAAACTTCGACAATAGTAGTCAGTTGATAATCATTACCACAACATGTTGCAGAGACTTGGGCCCGAGCCCATTGCTGGGCCATCATGGCTCATGACTCGAGCGTGCGGTGCGGAAGCTTCTAGAATCGGTATTCCCTTCGCACCGCTCCCTTTGGTTATCCTCATGGCCACGGCGACGATGCCCTCCTCGCTTCCCCGCCTCCTCTCTCTTCGCTTCCCGAAGCCCAACCCGCGTCGGTTTGGAAACCCTCCGCCTCCCCAAGCCATTGCCGGCGGCGCCACCTCCCTCGAAGCCAAGGCCGACCTCCTCGCCCTCATCGCCGACCAGGACAGGGGCCTCCGCACCCAGTCCGACCCGGCGAAGCGAGCCCAGATCGTCGCCGCCATCTCGGCCCTCGGCGACCTCGGCGGCGGCCAGGTCACGACCGGACCCTCCCTCTCCGGCACGTGGCGGATGCTGTGGACCACCGAGAAGGAGCAGCTCTTCATCATCAAGAACGCGTATCTCTTCGGCACCCGCACCGGGGACGTCCTCCAGGTCATCGATGTGGGCAATGGCTCGCTGAACAATGTGATCACCTTCCCCCCTTCCGGGGTTTTCTTCGTGCGATCCTCGATCGAAGTAGCGTCGCCCCAGAGAGTCAATTTTGCGTAAATGACTTGCTTCTCGCTCGATTCTCCTGTGAATTTTGAAATTTCCGACGTCGCTCCTCCTCGCTCCTACTGACTAGGTTTTCTCGACATTCGAGCAGATTCACTAGTGCTGTTCTGAGAGGGAGCGGTTGGGAGATTCCACTTCCCCCTTTTGGACAAGGATGGTGAGTAACTCTTTATCCCAAGTAAATGATTATGAGTTTAATCACCTGTTGCATTACAAGAGAGGAATGAATCCACATAATACTTGATGTCACACGTAACACAGCCTCTAAAAGCACGTCTGTCTTTGGCTAAATTCTCAAACTAAACATGTTTCATCCATTTTGTGTAGGTTCGAATCTATATACTTGGATGATGACATTCGAGTGGTGAAAGATATTCGAGGAGATTACTTGGTCGTGGATCGAGCTCCTTACTCTTGGAAAGAATGAAGTAGAGGTTCACGACATCAGAATCTCTCCATTTGGAGACCCTATATCATGTATGTGTCCCACTTTATGTTAGATAGACAATGGATTTAACAACTTTTGCGTTTTTAAGGATCTGCATGATTTCATTAGTTCATACAGAATAGTTAGTTTGTATATATTCATTTACTTGTACGGAACAATCAAACTTATCATAGTTCGTATAAAAGATAGATTTGTGCATAAGTGGAAGCTGGAAACGAGCATAAAACCCAGGTAGCATTTGTTTACGGATGAGGAAAATTAAAGAGGCTAATCGTATCTGACTTGGCTTGCAAGATCAAATGTGTTTGTTCATCCAACGGTGGTTGACAACATGCAAATCTTAGTTCGGGAGGAACAATGTTAACGTGACTATGAAGATCAATATCCGTAGACAGAGATGCAGTTTATCACGAGAAACAATTGATTTTGAAGCAGGTAAAGTTGATCGGCGTCATTTATCTCAATAGCACATTATAAGGATTCAAGTAATAAACTTTATATTCTCACTGCTACTCACCTTATCGTTTAGTTGTCTACTTCACTTCAGTTGTGCATACTTTTGATATGTACATCTCTCTCCTTAACGTGTGAGGGCAGAGTAGTTTTGAGTTCACTCGCTCCATCTATTTTCGTGGAGCACAAAAATGTGAAGCATGATTTTTAATGCATGATAATAACAATTAGAATAGCACGCGAATACTGATACGTAATAACCAATGAACATGGTCATATAAATCCAGCATGATTTTTAATGCAAAAATCTTTCAAGTACAGAAATTCAAATCGATATAATGGCACTATTAAAAGTGGTTTAGCCTTATCGTTTTCATCCTGATTGGAGAATTATCACAGGGTCTGGTTGTAACTAGAATAAGCTCATCCATATTGATCCTGTCGCGAAGTGATGTGGATTCCCAAGAGTATGTGGTCTCCCAAGGATCACGAATTGCCGATGCTGGCTCCGATATTAGTTTCGATCTGCAAGGCAAAGGCCGTTAGAATCCGTCGGGAAAAGTCCTAGGCAAGACACTCTGACGGTCAAATCAGTCTCCGGTGGTGGAAGAGCAGTGAAAGTAATGGAACAGTAGTGAAAATACTATTGCGCGTACCTGGGGATGCGGAGTGGAGAAACTTATATAGCCGGGGAAGCTGACAGCTTCTGCCCCTTTAGCACCTATTTGTCGTATACGAGGACAAGGTGAGACATAGCTAGGGTGGCAGGGTATTGTGTTGCATACCGGAATAAGGAAAGCGGCGCTGTCAACTTAAAGGGGAGCGTAGTCAGGTGTCGCTCGGCCTGACACAGATGTAGGCGAGCGTAGTACGGGGTACTAGGGTATGGCAAGGAGATCATGGCGTCAGCGGGATACTCGCGATTCAGACCTGAAGGGTATCAGGTTTGCGCCGACCCCGTACTCCTTCTGCTAGTCCGGTGTCAGGGAGTGGTCGTTCGGATGGGTCACGACAAAATCTCGAATGCTAGTGTCGGTTGGTGGCTCGATGCCGACTGGCGGTTGATAGTATTGATGCCGACTGAGCGCTTATAGTATTGATACCTTAGACAACTTGGCTTCCCGAGTTAAGGAAGGCTTCCCGAGCGAAGGTATGCTTCCTGAGTCGTAGGGAGCGTGGTTCGGGATGTACGTCCGAACTTAGCTGCCTCAAGGATGGTCTGGTCAACGACCGAGTACTCTTCTAGCTCGTGGTGCCTCTGACTCGGGGAACTCATGATCTGGTGATACTCTGAGTGAAGACTTCTCTGGCTCGGGAGGACCGCCGGAGCATGGACCGCCACGCGCTCGGTTGGGGGCCGAGCTTAGAAGTGCGCGGAAACCGATCCGCTTATAACTTCAGGATGATTTGAGTTGAAACTTCCCTGACTCGGAAGTGTTAAGACTTAGTGATGTTGTGACTCGGAACTTCTCCGACTCGGGACTCTCCTGATTCGGAACTCCTCTACCCAGGACTTCTTGGACTCGAGGGCCTTCGACGCTTCTGGCCTTCGGGGTTTCTGGCCCTCTTTGCCTTGGCCAGGGCCAATATTTCCTCGTGTTCGGGGGAAATGGGTCGATCCGCCTATATGAGCCCTATGTTTAATGGGCTTCTGGGGCCCACAAACCTATCTCCTCCTGACAGGTAGTTAGGTTGCCGGGCCAGGCTACACACAAGCTGGCCCGAGATCACACATGAACAAAATTTATAGTCGATCTAAGGGCCAGCACCTCTACAATTCGAAATGGCTTAAGAGTCTAAATACTCGGTGCTTGTTTGACACAAAGGGTATATATTAGTACCAAATTAGGTCAAATTGTGCTTGTTTCCCCCAATTTTTTTTTAATACAAAGAAGAAAACAAAATTAAGATACTGGCTTACGTAGACTTAGGTGTATCTGTTAATGCAACCATTGACTTAACGAGGACTAATCCAGTCAGCAAGAGCTCCTCTTTTTGAAATCAAAACAGATTTTTCCTTCACATAGCTCTGCAGTTTTTTTGTGTTACAGTCCAGCCATTCTTGATCTAAACAAGAAACAAAACAAAACAACAGCAGAACATTATTTGGACGGAATGCAGTATAGATTGACAAACAATAATTTGTAATAACAAACGTTTGGAAAGAAGGGACATCATAATGACATTTTTATAATTAAGCTGTAAACTGAAGTCCAACTTGAGGAGGGTATATATGCATATATATCTATTTGGACTAGGTAGTAGATGAACCTGAGGTGACTGGTCTGACCACACGGAAATTTCCCATCGGTCACCAGAGTAAATCGGAAGCACTCGCGGTGGGCGGTCTAGAAGCCCAGTGTCCCACAGGGTTCACGCCCCATTTGGAGGAAAAATTTCTACAAATACGCTGTAGCTGGGGGTCAAACCACGGATTCATGGGATATTAACTAGTCATCCTATTACTGCACCATAGCCCCAGGGCCTAGGTGGATCCTAGAAATTTCCACAACTAATCTGAAAGGGTACTAAAATTGAGTATCAAAGCCAGATTTACTTTCAGAACCATGTTAAACAAAAATAGATTCATCATCCTAGAAGACAGTTAAAGAATCCAGAGAAATTCCTACGCACAAACTAATTTGCTAAAGTGTTTAACTGTAACTTCCAAATTATGGAACCACAGCGACATTTCATGATGGCCTAGCTACAATCTTGTTGATTGATCATTACGTAAAGAACTGGAACCGAGTATACTTAACTGCGAGTAAGATTGAAAAGTAGTTGTAGACCAGACAGTAAATGAAACATATTCTTCATGCTTTCCCTTTTTTTTATTATACAATATTGTAATTGTTACAGATTCACAATTTATCTAAAGAGCAATTGAAGTTCCGAACAATTAAACTTATCTAGAAGAGCAAGAGAACAAAGAAAAATATTGAGGAAGATTAATAGGGCCATGGGAGCTGCTTGTGTCATGCAGGGAGAAAATGGAACCCAACAGAGTTGTCAAGGGGGAGAGGAGTTTGATGAATGCACAAGGAGCTCACCTTTTTCCAATGTGGTATGAGTTGCATGGAAAGGCATGCGAACAAAAATATCTGATCCTGGAAACATCATTCATGTATGTTCCTTCAAGTCATGGTCTCCACAAGTTGGACAGACCTTCTTCGCTAATTCCTTTGTTCCATCTATTTCTTGCATGATTGCTTCGAAGGGTGATGGAACACTACTCTTTGTTGTTCGTGCTCTCCTACGTTGAGCTGTAAGAGCTTGCCATTACCATTTCTAAACCTATCATTTTCTACAAGCTCAACATACAGGATGTATTTAGCCTAGAGAGATTAATTAGTTGGTATTAGAAGCTAGAAAAGGTCCTAACCTGGTGTCTTGCTAAAAGAAGTTCCTCAGCATAGCTTCTGTCTCAACCTCAACCAAAGTTTTCCGAAGTTGCTCCATGCCAGGATCCATTGCAACTGTAGACTGTCTAATTCCAACACAAAGATTTTGTTTAATTATTTAGAATTATCTCATTAAAAACTGGTCTTGGTGAATATTAAGAAAGGGAAAGGTAACATGAAAGTGTATAAAATGCAGCAATTGCTTTTAAAAAAACAGAGATATAACATAATTAAGCATAACAGATGAACCATTCAAAGTAAGATCATTATTTTTTTTATTTTTAACATATGATAGACAATTTAAGATTGTAAAAATTTATTGATTACAATATTTTATGTATTTAATAAAAAATAGACAGAAAATTTATAATTTAGATTTAGGCAAGTTAATAAATGCTTATTTGTAAATTTTTCATAAGTTTTGTTCCACTAATGTTCAAACATGTTTGTTATATATATATATATATATATATATATATATATATATATATATATATATATATATAGTGATGGAGCAATGATAGGTAGAGTAAAAATGGGAGAGTGAAAGTAAAGTGAATGACGTGACACTTTACATGCACACGTTCGATTATTGCTTGGACACTATCGGCGGCCGAAGGCCGCCGTCCCGAATCAAACTATACCCTTGGGGGCACGATGTACCCGTCAGAGATCGCTGCATGCAAAGTACCACGTCATTCACTTTGCCTTTCACTCTTCTATTTTCACTCTCCTTATCATTTTTCATATATATGTAATTGAACATACATCAAATAAACTCTTATCCAATCGAACACCTGGCGTGTTCATGCCTGTGTTAATTTGCAGCTATAGATAGTTCCATGTACTTAAAGAGCAAAAGCTTACTATAGTAGCTTGTTGATTTAGGAAACATCAAATATTTCTCATTGTAAAACATAAATAGCACATGAAAATGAAAATTGCTTCAACTTAATTTACTAATATTCTGTTATGGATTCAACAGCATAGCAAAATTTACGTTTGTAGTCGAAAAAATTATCTAACAAAACTAAATTACATCCTACTCACAGTAATGTAACATAAGAATATAATCGCAAAAAAACCACTTCTTTCTAATGAATATAGAGCCATATTTAGGTATAATCATGAAAGTGAATAAAAACCCTATAACATCTATCTACATTTCCAGAATCCAGAATGAATGTTCATGGAACATCAAAACATCGAGCGAATAATAAAAAGACAGTAATAAGCCCTTGCTTAGCTGACATTAAGATGGAAGACGACGCTTTAGGGTCGTATACAAGACACCGCAAACAGAGGAGGCGATGGGAAGGATTGGCGAGGTCTGCCGACAGACCGACGATGGTATGGATCAGAGGTGAAGTCGCTGGGCATGGGAGAGCAAGGCAGGAGAAGACCAACTGGGAGAGAAGAAGGCGGCGAGGCCTGAGCTCGTTAGTAGTGCCGACAAAAAGATGGTAGGTGAGGTCGCCGGAGGAGGTGACCTCTGACTAGAGCGATATGATAGAGAAAAAAAATTTGATTAATCAGATTTTTTCAATCTCAGACGATCGACCCAGTTCCACGAAAATTTTTTACCGGCCGCTAAGATAAATCGAAAAGTGCTCACGGCGGACGATCCAGAAATCCAATGTCCTAGGGTTCGCGTCCCATTTGGAGAAAAAATTCCTGTAAAATACGCCGTAACTAAGGATCGAACTGCGGATGCATGAGATGATAATCAGTCATTCTTCCACTGTACCGTAACCCTAAAGACTGAAAATAATTAATGAGTTTTTTTCAATCCCATGATCAGATCGGCTTTATTAGATTAATAATAATAATAATAATAATAATAATAAAGAAATGACATCATGTCCTCACAAGTGATCGTGAGTGGTGGTGCGGCTCGAATTTTTATAGTTTTTTTTTTCATTCTCTCTCTCCCATTCGCTCTTTTAAATATTAATATTTCTTTTATTTCCTCTCCCCTTGCCTCCTTCATTATAAAAAATCTCACTCTCTTTTCACTTTCTCAAATTTTAAATATCTCTCACTCTTGCGCCATTTTCTTTCATCATTATCTTCTATCGCTCTTGCTCCTACCCTCTCCGTAGTCTTCCGTTGCTCTTGCTCCTACCTTTGTCATCGTCTTCAATCGCTCTTGCTCCTACCCTCGTCGTCGTCTTCCGTCTACCACTTCTTCCTTCGCAGGACGCAAACAATGTTATCTCAAGCCTCTTCTCATCACCAGCGAACGAAGATCCTCAAATTCAAACAAAACCCGACGCTACCACCCCCCACCTCTTTCATTTTAACTTATGATTTTTTAATTAGGGTTTTCAATTATAATGTCAATTACTACAATACTATAGTGAAACACATTGTAGTAGCAACTTTGAAGTAGCTGCTACAACCTTGTTGCTGCTATAATCTTGAAACTGTTAAAACCTTAAAACTGCTACAATGAGAAAATTGTTATAATTTTTTTGGTTATCTTATTTGCATGAAACTTGTCAAATATCTACATTGCGAAATTTTATACGATGTTACAATGTAGAAGTCCTACTATACAGAACTGAGACACATTATGCAATTATTTAAGCAGAATCAACTACAATATTATTTATAGTTAGTCAATAATAGATTTGTAGAAATATTTACTCTGCTGCTACAACGCGAAAGCAAACTAACTCTGTTTAACCATGTTGTAGCAGCTACATCAAGCTAGCTGCGATAGCGTTGTAGTAGATTTTGTACAAGTTCTTACTACATGTTGTAGCAACTACTGTAAGTACCCTGGGTTAGTTAACCGAGTCAAGTTAGGTCCTGTTAGTTCTTATCCCTGTATCTAAGCGTGCAGGAGCTTAGGAGTATATGAAATCGAGCGGAAGACGAAGCGGATGAGAAGGATGAACGAGAAGAGAGCCGACGGGCTCGGTGCATCCGAGGGATACGGAGGTCTGCGGAAGAGTACATCGGTGAAGCGAGAAGGACGCCCGCAATGTCCGAGAGATGAGAAGTCGGGAGGAAGCCTGCTCGAGGAGAAAGGTCGGAGATGGGTTTAGGTGAGCCCAACTCCGGATGGACCCAAAATCACCCAAAGACCTACCGGAGACTGGTCAACAAGTTGTTGACCAGGTCAACCCGGGCGCCCTAGTCAACTCAGGTGCCCGAGCATAGGACACCCTATTGGACTCGAGTCGCCTGTATTCCCGGGCGCCTGAGTATCCATACTATATCTAGAAAGTAGTTGTTTCGTGTTGCTGCGACGTGGATAAGCATTGGCCATGTGTCAGATGCCCGTATTCACTCGAGTGCCCAAGAAGCGCCACGTCAGCTTTGCGATAAGCTTTCACAGAGGCTATAAATAGACCCTGAACTCAGTTTTTGATTAATCAAATTGCAACGAATTTCTTCTTTAGTTTTCTTTGTTTTTCTTTGAGTTTAAATTGTGTAAGTGGCTTCTCCGCCACAAGGAGTACATTGGAGTTGAGCTTGTCATTGTCTTGGATTAGCAACCATCATGGTTACAACCAAGTAAACATCTAGTGCCTTTTTTCTTTTGCTTAGTAATTGTTTTATGTTATTGTCCTGTTGATAACTAACCTTATCTTTGTTTAAGCAAGAACAAAAGATCTAGTGTAATTTTTCAGGGACAATTTATCCCCCCCTTTTGTCGTCTATATGATCCCAACAAGTGGTATAGAGGTAGGACGCTCTAGAAGACTAACCTCTATCTGAAGCAACGATAAAATGGTGGAACCAGTCATCTACCCGTCAAAATTCGTGGGGGAATTCGCTATGTAATAAAAGCGGATGCAGGTATTCTTCAAAACAAATTTTGAACTTCTATTAATAATGAAGAATGGTTTTGTAACTCCTAAAGATGACGACAGTAAGGACAAAGAAGAACACTTGTGGATAAAGAAGGAGCAAGTGAACTTTGTGGCAAACAGGAAAAATAGAATTTCATCTGTTAACTATTCTACTGGGACAAGAAGTCAACCACGTTGGAACTTACAAATCAGCAAAGGAACTTCGAAAAAATTCGTGGAGCTCGACGAAGGTACCTTTGAAGAAAGCTATCAAAACGAACATACTCTGGAATCAGCTCAGTAACCTCCAAATGAGAAGAAGGAGAGTCAGTGACCCAACTACATGCAAACTCAAGAAGCTAATCACGGGACTCATCAACCTCAGAGAAACATATCAAATCGTGATGCACAAATGCATGCTCTCAACACCATCCCGAGGACCCCAAACTAGACATCCATAATCGACGCGTATTATATATCCAAGGACCTC
>JAGFNQ010006688.1:0-92586 GCA_024364735.1 Boesenbergia rotunda | reverse complement strand
ATCATCATCTAGCGAAGATGAGGTAATGGATTCTCCCAAAGAAAAATTTCTTTATGATACTATTGCATATCTTAAGAATGCTTTGGTTAGGTCAAAAACTAAGGTCAAGGGGCTAAAGGAAGAAATTAGGACCCTTAAGGAGGACAAAGAGGAATCATGTGATGTAAGTAAAGTGAATGAGGAGAACATCAAATTAAAGGAGGAAGTTGTTGATCTAAAGAAGCGCTTAGAGAAATTCTCAATTGGGATCAAAAGGACTTGACTTGCTCCTAAATAGTCAAAGGGTTGCCTATAGGAAGGCCGGGCTAGGATATAAAGATAAAGAAGTCTCCTATATTTCCCTTGTAAATAGAAAAGGATCATCCAAGAAAAAGGGTGTCAAGGGGTAATGTGAAACAAGTGTGGGTTCCAAAGAAGGATGTAAAAAATGCAAAGGGTTCAAACCTTAAGGGCAAGGTAAAACAAGCATGGTGCCTAAGAAATACCTCAAAAATGTTAGTGACTCAAAACCTTTGGGTACCTAAGAGTGATGTGTTTTATGTTGTCTAGGTAAAGAAAAGAAGGACACAAGCATGTGGATCTTGGATAGCGGATGTTCAAGCCACATGACCGGGGATGTGAGCAAGTTTTCAAAAATCAAATACACAAAGAAAGGGAAGGTGTCCTTGGAAATAGTGGAAAGCTCAAAATTATAGGTAGAGGTACAATTGAGGTATCTTCTACTATCACAATTCATAAAGTCCTTCTAGTCAAGGATATGGAGTTTAACTTGCTTAGTGTGAGTCAATTATGTGATTCCGGGTATCAAGTAGAATTCCATACCAATAAGTGCTTGGTTAGACAATTAGGGTTGAAAAATGGTGTCTTGGAAGGGTTTAGGAGGCAAAATCTTTATTACATAAATCTCTCTTATGCTTCTAACCCATCTATTGAGTGTTTCATGTCAAAAGAAGATGAAGGATGGCTATGGCATAGAAGACTTGGACACACCAACATGAAGAATATAGCCAAGGTTGCTAAAATGGAATTGTAAAAGGCTTACCTAAAGTGAAGTTTGTCAAGATAAGATGTGTGATGCATGCCAAGAAGGTAAGCAATCAAAGTCTTCACACAAAGGTAAAACTTTAGTAAGCACTAAATTACCTTTGGAATTATTGCATTTAGATCTTTTTGATTGTCATAGTACTCCTTCATTGATGGGAAATAAATATTGCTTAGTTATCATTGATGATTACTCTAGATATACATGGGTTTATTTTTGAAACATAAGGATGATACCTTAGCAATTCTCATAAGCTTTACCAAACGGGTAGAAAATGAAAGAACCTTGAAAATCAATAGGATTAGGAGTGATCATGGTGGAGAGTTTGAGAATTCAAACTTCTCTAATTTTTGCTTAGAAATGGGATACAAGCATGAATTTTCATGCCCTAGGACTCCCCAACAAAATGGAGTGGTTGAGAGGAAAAATAGGGCTCTACAAGAAGCGGCTAGAACTATGTTGAATGCATACTCTCTTCCCACCTATCTATGGGCGGAGGCGGTTAACACCGCTTGCTACATTCAAAATAGGGTTGTAATTCATAGATTCTTAGGAAAAACACCTTTTGAATTATGGAATGGGAAAATTCCCAAAATTCACTACTTTAGGGTGTTTGGTTGTAAGGCTTACATCCTAAACACAAAGGATGACTTGAGAAAATTTGATGCTAAGGCGGATGAAGGCATTTTTGTTGGGTACTCACTCACTAGTAAGGGGTATAGGGTGTACAATAAAAGAACCCAAGTAGTTGAGGAATCATCAAATGTTGAATTTGATGAATCCTCTAACACTTACCCTAGAAAATCTCCTATTGATAAGGACATAGAAACTAGACAAAAGGAGATAACCCAAGTTTTTCAAAACTTACAATTGGAAAGCAATGATCAAGGGGGAGGAAGAGGAGAATCGGATGATGAAAGGAGAAATGATGATTGTGAAAATGTTGATGTCACTCATTCTAGAACGTTAAGGAATCACCCAATCACCCCATTGATCAAGTAGTTGGAGATATTGACCAAGGAGTGAGAACTAGATCCTACTTTAGGGAACATGCTAGTCAAATAGCTCTAATTTCTAGCTTTGAACCGAAATCAATTAATGAAGCCCTAGGTGATAATGATTGGATTTTGGCAATGCAAGAAGAGCTAAATCAATTTGAAAGGAGTAAAGTATGGGATTTGGTTCCTAGACCCGATGGAAATACAATTGTAACAACAAAATGGGTGTTTAGGAACAAGCTAGATGAGCAAGGTAAGGTCACTAGAAATAAGGCTAGATTGGTTGCTAGAGGCTTCAATCAAGTTGAGGGGCTCGATTATGATGAAACATATGCCCCGGTAGCTAGATTAGAGTCTATTAGAATCCTATTAGGATATGCCGCTTACATGAGGTTTCAAACTTTACCAAATGGATGTAAAATCGGCTTTCCTAAATGGAGTCATTAAGGAAGAAGTCTATGTAGAGCAACCACCCGGATTTGAGAGTCAAGACTATCCAAACCATGTTTATAAGCTTAACAAGGCTCTATATGGGTTAAAACAAGCTCCTAGGGCTTGGTATGAAAGACTCTCATCCTTCCTAGTGTCTAAGGGATTTAGGAGAGGAACAATTGACCCAACCTTGTTTATTAAATCTAGAGAAAATGATTTATTTGTTGCCCAAGTTTATGTTGATGATATCATTTTTGGGTCAACAAATGATGATTTTCTTCAAGAATTTATTAAACATATGGAAAATGAATTTGAAATGAGTTTGGTTGGGGAGTTAAAATTTTTCCTAGGTCTTCAAGTCAAACAAACACATGAAGGAACTCATGTATATCAAACAAAATATGCTAAAGAAATGATTTCCAAATTTGGTATGGAAAATGCTAAGGTGCATCTACTCCAATAAGTACAAATGCTAAAATTGATAGTGACCTTGAAGGGAAAATAGTTGATCCTAAACAATATAGGAGTATGATTGGTAGCTTACTATATCTAACCGCTAGTAGACCGGATATACTTTTTGCGGTAGGTATGTGTGCTAGGTATCAATCTTGTGCCAAAGAATCCCATTTAGTGGTGGTCAAGAGAATCTTGAGATATGTAAAGGGCACCCTAAATGTAGGACTTTGGTATCCTAGGAATCAAAACTTTGACCTAATAGGATATACCGACTCGGATTATGCCGGGTGTAAGTTAGATAGGAAAATACTAGTGGTGGTTGCCAATTCCTTGGATCCTCCCTAGTAAGTTGGTGTAGTAGGAAGCAACCATGTGTTGCTTTATCTACTACCGAAGCCGAATATGTAGCCTTAGGAGGATGTGTGGCTCAATTATTATGGATGATGCACACCTTAGAAGATTATGAGTTTCACTACTCCAAGGTCAAAATCCTATGTGACAATATGAGTACCATCAACTTGACAAAAAATCCGGTACACCACTCTAGGACCAAGCACATTGAGATAAAGCATCATTTCATTAGAGATCATGTGGCAAGAGGAGATATTGAATTACATTATATTGAATCTAAATCGAATCTTGCCGACATCTTTACCAAACCCCTACCCGAGGCCGAATTCACCACACTTCGGAGGGAACTTGGTATGTGCTTTGTGGAATTCTAGGAATTTAGTATTACTTGATCCCTTAGCATGGAGGCACTTAAATACATCTCACAAGGACTATAGGTTGGCTTGAATGTGTTTTCACTTTGCTATATTGTGGGATGCTAGGGGATGATGCTCATATTTCACTTGTGCTTGTGGCATGTTGATGAAATATCATGTGTATCAATATTGAATGTTAAATACCAACCATGGGGAAAGCAAATGTTCAATTTATGGATATCTTGCCCATCGATCATGGTTGGACAGTTTAAATGGCTTAAAACCATTTCTGGGGTGTATTCATGCTAGTGTGTAACCAACCTCTATAAGAATTCAAATCAGATCTTGAGTTTGGTACAAAGTGTATCAAATAAGTTCACTTCTCAAGTTTGTACCAAACTCCTAAACTATCTTGAATTTTCATGTTGCACTATTTTTCCTTGATCATACATGGTGTAGGAAAGATGTCTGCAAAATTTCAAGATTTTTTGAATTTTCTGGAATATCTACGACATTTCTGAAATTCACCAAAGAGGGCTGAAATTCAGCCACCAGTCGACTGGCTCAGATACCAGTCGACTGGTGGCAGGCGACTGGGGGTCGACTGGAAGGTCGACCGGGATCTCTGTACGCAAGAAAAACTGAAGGGCAGTCGACTGGGAATACCCCAGTCGACTGGAGCCAGTAGACTGGGACCATCCCAGTCGACTGGACTGGCGATTTTCTATATAAAGGGGCACTCGACCGGTCACCTAAAACCCTAGATCTACTTCTCCTCTTCGACGCCCCTTCTCTCTTTGAGCTTGCCGAACTTCCCCAACCCCTCCAAGCCCTAGGTTTTGCTCCTACTCCATCTTCTCCATCCCTTTTGAGTGAGATTAGGGTTTGTAAAGGTGTTGCTTGGGCACCTATTGGCTTTTGGACGATTTTGCTATACCTTCCTACTCTCAACCATCATGGAACGAAGGGTTAGGCAAAAACGTGTTGCATCCAAAAAGGGTAAGAGTAGCTCCCAGCAATCCCCTCCACCACCTCGTCGTCAAGGAGAGGGAAGCTCCCAGCAACCCTCTCCTCCTAGACCGGGGGTGCGTGTGCCTAGGTTCTACTCTGCGGCCGCTCAAAGAACGTTTGAAGATACCGAGTTCCATTTGATGGATTGCCGGTATCTAAATCGTTCATATTTTCAAGAGAGAACCCCACACCTCATTGAAATAATTGACTACTACCACCTAAACAAATTGACTGGATGCAAAACCGATGTCAATGTCACACTCCTTAAGGAATTTTTTGTAAATTTACGTTCCATAGGTGGTCATGAGCACAACCTTGAGTCTACTGTAGGGGGAGTAGTGATTGAGTTCAATCCTGACAGTCTTCGTCACTTTCTACAGTGTCGTGAGTCGGCCAACCCATTTACATGCTTTCCGACCATGTCTGGCCGCATTACGGGTTCTTTCTCTCATGTCACCGTCGATCTTATTCATCGCCACTATTTTGGCCGTCCTCGACCCATCACGTCGAACATCTTTGAGCATACAAACATGGGGGTAGTCCAGTACATATGGTATCGCATCATTCTAGACTGCATTCTCCCTCTTGTCACCCGGGGACGGTCTGTCATTCGACTCCCGCATCTTGTTATGATGTATGCTCTTGAGCAGCATTTTGACATAGACGTTGCCCTGCATGTCTTTCTTTCCATCCTACACTTTTCAGGTCCGATCCAGGGAAAACTCTATCTGCCTTTTGGCCACATTTTGACAGAGTACTTTGCATCCAAAGGAATTGATACATCTAGGGGTGAGATTAAGAAACTATCCCCTCAATATAGTCAACTAGGGGAACTGCATCTTAAACTCGCCAAGATTGTCTGTCATGGGGGAGTCATGATGTGGAAGGCTCAGGTTCCTCGTCATGCTGTTTTAGCGGCCGAGGAGGACGCACCTGCTGTACCTGAGGATGCCGCTGGAGCTGCGGATGCCGCTGGAGCTGAGGATGCCCCTGGAGATGCTCCTATGCCTGATGCTCGGTACCCCGACTCTCTTGTTGAGCGGGTTACACATTTGGAGGAGATGGTCGGCCAGGGCTATCAGGAGTTTCGTGACTTTCGTCAGGCGACATATGACCGGTGGACCGTGGAGGCTCAGCGTCACATCATCTATGACCAGCGTCAGCTGGAGATGTATGAGATGCTACGTGCTATGCAGATCTCTCATCAGTATCCTCCACCTCCTCCGCCTGCCGACGAGTAGATTGAGTTGCCTTGTTTTATTAGTCCATACATTGTATCTCGGACGCAGGTCTTTCTGGTTGATGTATTTGGATGACACTTTATTTACCTGGCTATGGTTGATTTCACTTCTGTTTATGTGTTTTTAGTTTTGTAAAAACTCTATTTGCAGTTATGAAGTAGTTTCGTCATTTTGGGTTGGTGATCATATGAGTTGTTTTGGATTATGTTTGATACTATATTCACTTTGGCAGTGTAAAATCTATACTCTTATTTTTCTTGCTGCCATCAGCCCTATTTATGATCAGTATGAATTTTTAATGGCATAATGGATTAAGGGGGAGTCTCCTTGTTGGTTAAGAACAAGAGTCTTATTTATGGCCATATCCATGTATTCTTGGTAATCTTTGATCATGAATCTTAAATTTGCCTTGAACACATTTCCTAATCCCCATAGAATGGCATAACATAGGTCTTTTATTGATGGCTATAGTTGGTGCCTAGATTGATACATAGTTTCATGGGTATCGGGTTATTTCTGGACTTTTCAAACTTTGTATCAAACCACTATTTCAAGGTGCATATATTTTTCAAAATATTTTTCATGAATAGTGGGTAACTTAAGAAATGTTGGGGTGAAATTTCAGAATTTTTCGATCACTGTACATTTATTTCTGCATTTCTGAATTTCGGGAGCTGAAAACTGCATTTATCAGCTACCAGTCGACTGGCACTGTACCAGTCGACTGGTAGCAGTCGACCAGAGGTCGACCGGGTGACTCTGTTTTGTGCTGAAATTGAAGTTTTGTCCGTCCTTTGAACCCTGTGAGTTCTCTGATACCTTGTATCAATTGGAAGTGATATGGCCTGCATGTAATCTTATCTTGGATAATAGGATTGGTCAAGAGAGTCATTGGATTCAAGTT
Source organism: Boesenbergia rotunda (assembly GCA_024364735.1). Taxonomy (NCBI): domain Eukaryota; kingdom Viridiplantae; phylum Streptophyta; class Magnoliopsida; order Zingiberales; family Zingiberaceae; genus Boesenbergia; species Boesenbergia rotunda. Next base: position 85,795 of record JAGFNQ010006688.1, on the reverse strand, counting down.
GACACGCAAGGTTGTTACGTTATGGGAAGAGGCTCGGATTTTTTTTTAATCTGTATTGATGGCTAAGAATTGTTGTTGTTGCCTTCACAATGAATCAAGGACATTATTGGTGCAATGATGCAAGGGGAGCAAGGCTTTAGGGGGAGCAAGCCTTTAACGGGTACATGTCTATCAAGGGATGGTAGATTCCATTATCCAAGGAGGAGAATTACTAGGGTCTATCTTGACTTATCTCATGACTCATTCCTCGCTTGAGTGTTGTCACTCCCTTTTGTGATTTTTGTCAAAAAGGGGGAGAAATAGATTAAGTTAGCTCTTAATCGTGATTATGTGTTTTAGATTACATGAAATGTTGCATGATTATATTCATATGCTTATCTTTGTATGCCTCATGTTCATGTATCATTATACTTAAAGCATGTTGTGATATTTAAAGACCTAACTTAAATGAGTTTTGCCAAACATCAAAAAGGGGGAGATTGTTGGTGCAATCTTGCTCCAAGTAATTATGGTTTTCATGTTTGGCTAAACAAGTTTAAGTTAGGCAATGTTTTGTGTTCTAACTTGTGTGCTTTGAGTAAGCAGGAAAGTCCAGGTGGAAGACTTGGCAAGGGAAGTCCAAGAAGAGAGTCTTGGCAAAGGAAGTCCCGGAGGTGTGACCTCTTGGCAAAAGGGAGACTTAGTATGACGAAGCCGATGGAAACACTTCAAGCAAGTGCAAGGATGAGGAGTCGTGGACTCGGAAGCATCCAAGAGAGGCACAAGGCTTGTGGAAGGTGTTTGAAGGCGTGAGTCAAGACTAAGGGATGAAAAGGGAAGCTGAAATGTGATTTCTCAGCTTCATCAGTCGACTGGTAAGTTGTCAGTCGACTGGGACCACAACACACAGAGAATCGGGTCGACCCAAGGAGGGTCGACCAGTCGACTGCCAGTCGACTGGAATTGGTTCCAGTCGACTGGATCCAGTTGACTGGTCCTGTACCAGTCGACTGGAGGTCGACCGTTGCGAAGGCGGCTGAGGCACTCATTGCATATTTTGTAGCCGTTGAAGCCTACCAGTCGACTGGTAAGTGAGCAGTCGACTGGAGTCGCGGACGAAGATATAAAACCTAGTGTTTTATCTTGGAGAAAAAAAGGGGGGCTTTCCTTGTGTACGAAGTGTGTGATCATTTTAGAGCTCTCCAAGCTTCACAACTCTCTCAATCTCCTCCTCCAAGCTTTCATTTCATTTGTAAGAGGAGGGAGATCATTGTGTTAGGGTTTCTCCACCTTCAAGTGTGATCTTGAGAAGGAGAAGTTCATAGTGAAGGGTTTTGTGTGGTGTGTGTGGATCCTTGGATTAGTCACCTTGAAGAGGTGGATACCAAGTAAAATCAGTGAGTTAGTATTGATTTCTTGCCTACCTTCATATTTCTATTTGTATTGCTTCCGCTAACGTGTTTGTAGGAAAGAAAAATCGAAAGATAGCTATTCACCCCCCTCTAGCTAGGGCAAAGATCCTAACACACTCTAAACCTAGTTCAATTAAATTAAATTCTAACATAAAGTGTAGGATTGGAGAAACTCAAGAGAAGAAGAGGAGGATTCGATGTTTCACGTGTGGTGAGCTAGGACACTACCACACCAAGTGTCCAAGGAGTAAGGAGCTCAAAAAGATGGAACACTTGAGGAGATGGGAAAAAGAAGAAAGGAGGAAGCAAAGAAGTCCACATCAAGGAGGAACTCCAAAGGTAAGGAAGGTAAATCCTAACCTTAAGCCAAAATATAATTCAATTTTAAGTTCCTCCTTACATTTTAAGAATCATGTTAATTATCCATTCATGCATGCTAATTTAAGTGAAAATTGCCTACTTGTGCATAACCATGGTTTTAGATATCATGATAGGACTAGAAATAACAAGGTAGGTCAAAACCCCAAGAAAAGCATGCATCATCACAAACCTAGGACCTTTGTACCTAAGGATGATGACATTAATCCCAAGAAGGGAAGGAATATGCCTAGAAAAGAGGGTAGGTCTAGGAATGTCCAAGATGGACATATGGAAACAAAGGTTAAAAATTTGGAAAGGGAAAATCAAGCCTTGAGGGCAAGACTTGACACATTAGAAAAGGCCATAGAAAGATTCACGGTTGGATCTAAGGGCTTAGACATGGTGTTGGGTAGTTTGAAACCCAACTACGATAGATCGGGTTTGGGTTACCGGTCTAAGACCTCCAAGGCCAACGAAAGGAAGTATGCTGGGGAAGCATATAATCTTGGCAAGAAGGAGAAGACCATAAATAGCAAGGGGATGTCACTTGAGGGTAGAAAGAATGACCTAACCAAAGACAAGGTGTCTAAGGTTAAGAAGGTCCATTTTGTAGGCCAAGAGTCACCGGGGGCACACCGGTGTGGTCTAGTATGGATCGAGTTACCTAGGGAAGTGGCTAGGACTCAGAGGTCAAGGAGGAGCTCTAGGAGTCTTTGGGGTCCATGGTAAATGGATCTCAAAAGTTTCTCTCCTAGGAAATTAGGTGAAATGTGCCAAAAAGGGTTGGAAGACTTGGCTAAGTCTTAATCCTAGGTTTTGGCACATTAGATGGAGTTTTAGGGAGAGAATGGTAATGATGAGGTTATAATTGGTAAAATTGGTGTTTAATGTGTGAATACCATGTAATTGGCTGATAGCAATGAATTGTGACCAAGTATTAGAAGTTGCATCAAGGAAAAATCGAAATTAGAACTTTTGGATTGAGTTTAAATGATATGTTTTAGAGAAGGTTGAGTTTCGTGCCAATCTTGGGATCCGGAGTACATTTAGTTGGAAACGTATTTTTCCCAAGTAGATATTGGCTTCACAAGTCTCCCCATAAAATTTCAGAATTTTTGGAGATTTGTAGAATTTTTAGGGCATTTCTGAATTTCGGCCTGAAAACCTGAAAATCAGGTATCAGTCGACTGCCCTGGGGGCAGTCGACTGGTTCGAGCCAAAATGCACACTATATGTTTTTGCAGTCAACTGCCATTTGGGCAGTCGACTGATCAGTGAGGGCTGAGGTAGAATAGGCCTAGTGGATGATCAGAAGTTCCAAAAGTTGAAACCATAGGAAAGGATTGTGAGAATATGAGATTTTATGGTGTGATATCATATGGTTTGGAAGTTTTAGAATTCATTGGATGACTTTTGAATGATAAGTCCTTGGAAGCTTCCTTATGTGTCTAGGGTTGAGAGAGAGGTTGTCATACTATGATACATAGGAAAAAGAGAAAAGAATTAAGGACAACACCATGTATGAAATTATAAGTGTGAGTCTTGAAAAACACATGGAATCTTAGATTGATTTTCAACTTGATACAAATGTCAAACTTTTGAGGAAATTAGAAGAATGTATCAAAAAGTCAAGCACATGTGATAGTTTAATCAAATCATAGCTTTCTAGGATAGGGTATGTCCTAGCAAATGTGCTTGCAGCCTTTTTGGAGTGTTTAAAGTTTTGTTGAGTTCTTATTGACACTAGGGATAAGGGTGCTTGGGGAACATGCCTTTAATGGTGTCCAAGGGAAAAGAACTTGATTGTTAGGTTGGGTAGAACCTAACTTGGTGTTAGAGTGTTAAGTTGGGTAGAACTTAACCCTTTGAAAATGAAAATTGGGAGAATGCATGGGTTAAGGGGGAGGTTGTCTCCTATTTGCCTTAATTTTCATAAGAAAACTTTTGGGTTTTGTACCAAACTTGAGAATGGGGATAGATACATGATGAAATGTATTTTTCCCAAGTAGGTATGGGTACCACAAAGTTCTCCACAAAATTTGGAAATTTTTGGAGACTTGTGAAATTTCTGGCGCAATTCTGAATTTGGCCAGAAAAGACTGAAATCAGAGTATCAGTCGACTGCCCTGGGGGCAGTCGACTGGTCAAGGCTGGTGTGGGTATCCAGCAGCTGACTTGTGTCCAAGTGGTGAAAAACAACTGTATGTGGAGTTAGTACACTGTGTTTAGGACCATTAGGGATTAAAAGAACCAATAATTGTGATATTCTTGGGGTCTTTTTGATGTATGGCAAAGGGCGAGAAGTTTGAGTTTAAGTTGGGAAACCAAACTTACCTTTTGCAAGAACCCCTAGGTTTAGGGGGAGCTGAGTTTAAGGGGGAGCATGGTTGCTCCATTTTTGGCATATGGGGAACCTTGGAGGGGTTCTTAAAAAGCCTTTGTAAGTCCAATGTAGGGAGAGCTTGGGAAAAGCTTTAAAAAACCCATTTTGGTGGAAATTCCTAACTTCGGGAAGTCAGGTGCGGAAAAGGCCTAGCTTGAAGGGCTAGGTGCGTAAAAAGTCCTAACTTGGAGGGTTAGGTGTATGATGCCTTGGATAGGATCCATACATGCATTGCATATGCATTTATTTTAGCATGATTTTTGCTATTGACTACTATCTTGTTTTCCCTAACTTAAACGTATTGTCAAACATCAAAAAGGGGGAGTTGTTGGAGCAATCGGCCCTAAGATGGTCCGGTGTGACCATGAGTTTTGATGTTTGGGCAAAGGGTTTAAGTTAGGATTACCCTTGTATTCTTATATGTGTATGTTGAGTGTGCAGGTTGTACAAGTACACATATAGACTTGACTGGACGACCTCGGTACGGTGAAGGATGGCATGGAGGCAAGCTGGAGGCTTGCGTGCGCATCCGAGAGACCTTGGAGAGCAGGGACGATGAGCTGATGGGTGCAGACTTCGAGGCGTACGTGAAGGGTGGCATGGAGGTAAACTGGAGGTTTGCGTGCGCATCCGAGGGACGAGGGCCGAAGATGAAGAGGGCGCGAAGGTAATAGTCGAGGTTGCGGAGGAGGAGTCAGTCAAGTATTGAGGATCGAGTGCTGTGTGAATGTACTCGGGAAGGGTTTCAGCTAGGGACCAGTCGACTGCCCTGGGGGCAGTCGACTGGTAGGTGGCTGGTGAGCTGGCTGGGAATTCGAACGTTGAGGTGTAACGGTCGAATTTGGCTGGCACCAGTCGACTGCCCTGGGGGCAGTCGATTGGTAGCGAGGGTTTTCAGCCCGAGTTCTATTTAAAGAGAACTCGGTTGGGGCTGAGACCTTTGACGAAACAAGCTTGGTTAAGGCTTGTTAGTAGTCTCTTAAGTCCTGATCGTGTCAAGGTGCTGTGGCGAGGTTTCTCCACCCACAAGGAGCGACAAAGGCTAGCCGGAGGTTATCCGGGGAGTGATCCACCGACGGATTCTTGGATTAGTCACCCGACCGGGGTGGATACCAAGTAAATCGGTTTGTTAGCAGTGCTTTTCTTGTTGTTTGTGTTTATTATTATTGTTTCTGCTTGCGCATACTAACAACGTAGGAAGAACAAGCCGAAGAATCGCTATTCACCTCCCTCTAGCGGACATCTATGATCTAACAAGTGATACTTATTCTCGACCGGGAGTTCTGCTATTTCGACCGAGAGCATTCACCCTGGGAACAATGGTCCATACCAAGATAATCACACCAAAGGCCCCCGTGCGAGAGAAAGTTCTCCTACATTTATTTAGTCGTACTTTATTAAAAGAAGCTATTTCGGATCAGGCGAAAGCCCCAAGTAATTCCTGACGGGGGATCACCTATGACCAGATTTGTGAACCCATGTGGAAATTGCTATGCCACATAACCAACTCCTGAGCCACGTGGCTCAACGCGATTGAGTTCCCGATCACAAGACCCTCCTCAAATTCAATCGAAGGAAGTTAGCCTGACAGATTGGACCAGCGTTAGGGCAACTAGAGCAGGCCACATCAGTGTGTTAAAAGAATTGAAAAAGGGTATTAGATGCGCCCTGACAACGGATTATGTCAAAGATTGGGAATAATTCTAGCATTAAATATGGCACATGCCTACTAAAAAAGGCATGATTAGCTGTCAGAGTCTGCCTGTCAGACACCCGTAATTAGGCATGCTTCGCCTTAATGCACCTTAATGATGAGTACTAAGCATTAATAATAGAGGAGAGAGACAGGCGCTTGTGTCCAAGGGACAACTAACCTGCAGCCTCCATGTGGCGTACATCATTACTTGAGTCATACCATCATCCATCACCTTAATCGTCACTCGCCCTGCGCCCATACTCTGATAGGCCAACAAGTGACTTGCGGTAGAAGCAACACCCTACCTTGGTAACTCACCTTGATCCATGAGACATTTGAATGGCCATTCCGAACGAGCCATGTGTCACCCATCCAATGATCTATCTTTCAGGTCAAACCCTATAAATAAGTCAGGAGAGAAGAGTTCGCCGCACTTTGCTTCACGACCTCCTCCAAGTTTCTGTCCTCGCTCTTCGCGCTCAAGTTTCCTTCTCAACTCGCTAACCAGAGTTCGACTCCTTTTCGTAAGTCTCCTTTGTAATCAATGGCTTTGGATCCTATGTTTCTTTCTCGATGGTATGAGATCATATCCTCTAAGGTGAAGAGGAAAAACATCCTGGACTTTTGGTTTGAATACGGGATGGTAGGGGACTACAGTATTAGAGTACCCCGAGGTGATCAAGTTCCATGTGCCCCCCTCCAGGGTTCCACACCTTCTTCCTAGGTCAAGTAGAATATGAGCTTAGGTTTCCGATCCTTTCATTCTTCCAAGAAATATCCAAGTATTTCAGTATCCCTCTCCATCAAATGACTCCCAACGCCTTTGCTCAGATGAGTAGTGTCACCGTGATTTTTAAGTTGTATGACATCCCTTTAACTCCTTTATTTTTCCATTACTTTTTGCATCCCAAGCAAGCTAGTTTAGGACACTACAAGAAATTTTGCAATCAACAACGCCCAATCGACAACGTTTTTAAAAAAAAACGTTGTCTTTTTTTATTTTACAACGTTTTTAGTGAAAAGCGTTGTCTATGTGTTTTACTTTTTAATAACGATAACGTTTTATAATGATGCGATGTGCTTAGTGTTGTGGTTTCGGATGAAAGACAACGCTGTTACAAAAGCGTTTTTTAAAAGCGTTGTCGTATTTCCCGCTAAAATAAAAAACACATCCCTCGCTCATTGCCAAACCTCGGCGGCTCGCGAAAAAACTCTCCGTGCTTCTTTTCTCCACGAAATATCTCCCTCCACCTCCCTCCACCTCCCTCATTGCCACCTCCCTCGTCCTCTCCTCTCCACGAAATCGACATTGTGTACGATCTGGTGAACATACATCTTCTCCTAGCTCACCACCAAGAAGTATCCTCCACGAACTCTTCGTCCATCGAGTGGAAACTGAACCCAGCGGCTCGTCGGTTATCTCTTCTATGATCGCTTGCTCACTTCCACGCCCTCAGATCGCAGTCGGAAGCATCCAGGTGGAGTGACGCACGGGAGCAGCCGCGGCAGAAGACGACGATGCATGACGTCTTCGGATCTGTTCGCCGATCTCTCGTGTTCCGCACGAATCCTGATGGAGACGCCGGTGGAAGAGTCGGAGGAATTGCGGAAAAGATCGGATCATGCCTTAGGAAGTCGAGGATTGGACTGGGGCTAGGGTTCGGGGGGTTTGCCCCCAGACTCCCTCCGCCTCCTTCCCCTGAGGAGAAGGATAACGCAGCCTCGATACGGTGGAGAAAGGGAGAACTCATCGGCTGTAGTGCGTTCGGCCACGTCTATATGGGTATGAATCTCGATTCCGGCGAGTTGCTTGCCGTGAAGCAGGTGAAGCTTTTTTTTCTCGTGTATCTTCTGGGCTTGGATTTCTCTTTGAATTCCTCTGGTCATTTTTCCTGATAGTGGGCTTTTTTCAGATCATAGTGAGTTTTTCCCTTTTTTATCATAGTAGATAACAACTCAAGTTTCAACAGTACTTTCGGTGGAAGTTGAAAGTGCTGCCACAAAGCTTAACTTCTTTCTTTCACATTTTGCTTCAGAAGCTAATTTTGTTTTGGAATATCTCAGGTTCACACAGAGATATTTTTCAGTAATGGAGATATCTGGAGAGCTCATAATACGAAGGAGAACCTGGAAAAACATCTTAAGTTTACTGGTGGGAAGGTTTTCACTCGCTTCCCTCCTGAACCTAATGGTTACCTACATATCGGTCATGCTAAGGTAGAACAATTTTGCTTACTAGGGTATTGTTTGGTGTCCTATTGTAGTTAACTTTTCATCTATGTATTATATCTTCAGGCAATGTTTATTGATTTTGGTTTAGCAAAAGAAAGAGGTGGATCATGTTACTTGAGGTGAGAAGAGTATTTCTCTTCTCCATTTTCTACTTGGTGTTAAATATGGCCTTGCTTTGCTGCTTCTGCATTTAAAGTAACAATTATTGCTCTGATCAATATCTAGGTATAAACTGTCAATTCTGTATGGATGTTGTTTATTTTCTTTGCAAGTGAAAATTTGATCAGTTTGTAAATAACACTAATTATTTGTATGTGGTAATTGAACAAATTGAGGTCTGCACTGGAATAGTGCCCAGAATTGTTTATTCTACTATTAAATGTAGATCTTATGTGCATGGATCCTTAACTCACCATGGTAGTTTTGTTTGTGGCTGTGCCTTCCAGGTTTGATGACACAAATCCTGAAGCTGAAAAGAAAGAATACATAGACCATATCCAAGAAATAGTACAATGGATGGGTTGGCAGCCTTTCATGGTTGGTATTTAGTTTCTGTTCTTATGCTTCTCAGCATGAACTTACTAGTATTTGTTTTAGGTTACCCACACAAGTGATTACTTTCAAGAGTTGTATGATCTAGCAGTGGAATTGATACGCAGAGGCCGAGCATATGTTGATCATCAGGTATGCTGTATTTGTTGCAATTCTGTTTGTAGGAGTCATCAATATGTCTGCAGATTGCTGATTTCGTTAGTGTAGAAGTATAATATTGTTACTGAAGGAGTGTAATATTTCTTGTTCAATTGATCATGGAGGGAGTAGATAAATATGTACAATAGTTTGCTCTCTTTTTCCCTCCAGACCCCCGAAGAAGTAAAGGACTATAGAGAGAAAAAAATGAACAACCCATGGAAAGGATAGACCTATTGCAGAATCATTGAAGTTGTTTGAAGACATGAGAAGAGGCTTGATTGAGGAGGGCAAAGCTACACTCAGACTGAAGCAAGATATGCAGAGTGATAACAAGAATATGTATGATTTGATAGCATATCGTATTAAGGTACGATATTTTTTTCTTAAACACTGATATATTGAGAGTTTTAATACCTGATTTGTATTCTGCAAATTCTGTACAGTTTGCTCACCATCCTCAAGCAGGTGACAAGTGGTGCATATATCCTAGTTACGATTATTCTCATTGCATAGTGGATTCACTGGAAAATGTTACACATTCAGTAAGTGCTCCTACAATCTATTTAGACTTCCTGCAACAAGGTTTACTGGATCTGTAATTAGTAGTTCATAAATGGATTGTCATTCGTTGATTTTTCCAGTTTCCTGTTTTTACAGATTATGTGAATAAATATGTACAGAGGTCATTTTTAATTTCAAATACTGGATATTTAACTTGTCAAAGCTTATCTGTTTGTATTAAACATTTATCCTTTTTTAAGTTCCAAGTAAGTAGCCTTCCTCATTGGCTCTATTTCTGGTAAATTTATTTGTCTTTTTCCTCATTGGCTTTATTTCTGATAAATTCATTTGTCTTTTTCCTCATTGGCTTATTTTTGATAAATTCATTTGTCTATGGGATTGGTACTCTATTGCGCCAGTTTATTCCATGTGGATTTTTCACTGTTTCTTTTTATTATTGTTTTCCAAGTGTCTCAGTAGGTTGGGAATATTATTAAATTATGTACAAAAAATTAAAAGAGTAACCATTGATGTCTGGTCTAAGTAGTGAAGTTGTATTCTTTAAGCTAGTTATATTCTATGTCCTACAGTCGCAAACCCTTTTTATAATATCTTACTACTTTTGATGTTGAACTTCTCCTCTTCTTTTGTAGCTTTGTACACTTGAGTTTGAGATTCGCCGACCGTCATATTCCTGGTTACTGCTTGCTTTAGACCTTTACCAACCATACGTATGGGAATACTCACGTTTAAATATTTCAAATACTGTCATGTCCAAACGGAAGGTATGTTGTTTTACTGCATTGATGATTTGCACATGTGATCTATTTTATGATCAATTTTAATTTCCCCATCTACGGAATCATCCTATTGCAGTTAAACCGACTGGTAACAGAAAAGTGGGTAGATGGATGGGATGATCCCCGTCTAATGACACTAGCTGGGTTGCGACGTCGAGGAGTCTCTTCAACAGCAATTAACTCTTTTATCAGAGGAATTGGAATTACTAGAAGGTTTAAATATTTGATTCTTTACTATATTAGTTTGGTTGTTGTTGTTTATCTCCATTTTTAAATCTGAGACAACTTTGATATAGACATAAATCTTTTTATTGATTTTTTGTTTTTTCTACATGTTAGATAATGTGTATCAAAGTACGAATTTGGTATGTTATAAAAGGTTGCAGTTGTCTCGTAATTTCTTTAATCTTTGTATATTATAGTGATTTCTAACTTCAAACTTGATGCACATAGTTGCTGGAATCATTTCTTAGGTTGGACTGATCCTGAAATCCCCCCTGCATTTTGCATTTTAATGTTTGCATGTTATCATGCACTATGCATCTGTATAATTGAATGTACATACTAATAAGTAATTTATCCTGTTAATTCTATCCATTTACTTGTCTATTCTGATTTATTTGATACAATCAAACTCCATTCATAGTTGTTGCTATTCCACCTTTTGTGATAGTTTTATCCCTTCGAGCATAGGTTGTCAGATTGTTAACTGAAAACTTGATCCCCTTTGATGTAACTGCATTTCAAGTTTTATCAACTGAGCATTGCATCATTTGCAGCTGTATGTTGTTGGTTTTGTATTTTTGCATCTGACCTTCTAACAAAGCAACTATAAGTAAATGTCAGTTGAGACAATTGTCAGCTACTGAGTTTTTTTACTAAGAATGTTGCAACTTTAGCTTATATTTCCATGATAATCAACTAAAAGTTTAGTTTTTGATGGCCTAGCAAATTCTAGGAAAATTGTGGCTCACAAACTATTTGTTTTCTGACCTGTAGTTTCTCTCTAAACCTTACTATACAGTGATAATAGTATGATACGTGTTGATCGCCTTGAACACGACATTAGAGAAGAACTCAACAAAACTGCACCAAGGACTATGGTGATTTTACATCCTCTAAAGGTTTGTCAGTTCCATTTCCAGAATTTTTTTTTGTATGCCATAGTGTTGTTCTTAGGTTGGAATCTTTACCGCAGGTGGTTATCACAAATCTTGATGCTAGTTCAATTATAGATCTTGATGCAAAGATGTGGCCTGAAGCTCCATCAGACGATTCTTCTTCATACTACAAGGTATAGCATTATCCTGGGTGTGTTTCTGAAGACGGTCAGCACCACACATTAATTAATTTACTTTGAAATTCATATTGGTCCCAGTTTGACTTTGCATTATTATGCTTTCCCTTCATATTTGCCATTCTTCAAGAACCCATTTAAAGTGGATGCTCTCATAACAGGTTCCCTTTACAAACATCATTTATATAGAGCAATCAGATTTTCGTCTCAAGGATTCAAAAGATTACTATGGGCTTGCACCTGGCAAATCTGTCCTCCTCAGGAAAGTTATATTGTAGGCAAATAAAATTTTGAACTGTGCACTCTTGCTAAATGGATAGGAATTTTAAATTGCAGATATGCATTCCCTATAAAGTGCACAGAAGTAATATATGGGGATAATGACACTATCCTTGAGATTCATGCCGAGTATGATCCTTCAAAAAAAACAAAGCCAAAGGTTTACTAACGTTCTCTGACTGTTGTTAAACTAGCTTATGAGATCTTTAACTTGAATTATGATGTTTAAATTGACTGAGTTTCTTTACACTGAATGTAGGGTGTTCTTCACTGGGTTGCTCAACCTTCCCCTGGTGTTGAACCTCTCAAGGTGGAGGTCAGGTTGTTTGAGAAATTATTCCTATCAGAGGTTAGTCTTTCTTATTCAATTGATCTCGCATTAATTACTCCTCAGTGAAAGGATGTTTGCTTGCATTAATATGCAAGTACAAGATATCTGTATAATAGTTATCAGTGTAAATTTTCTAGCTTTTGTAATCTTCTGTTAGTGTAATATATATGTATGCTTTATATTCTTTTTAGTTGTCACATATGGAAGCAGTCTTATTTGTGTGTATATAATCTCTTATCCCAATTTATTATTTTTATGCAGTGTTAAAGCAGATCGAGTTAACAAGCAGCCCCAAAGAACAACTTGTGAATGATGAAGTTTTATAGAACTTGTGAATTGAGATATTTTTTGTATTTAATATGGAATACAAACACTTTTGTAAATAATGCACTGTATTATAAGTGAATTTTGTAAACTATTATCAGTGTAAATTGTGAATATTATCAATGGTGAATAAAAATGCTTGTAAATTGTGAATATTGTAAATTGTGAATATTATCAATTGTGAATAAAAATGTTTATAAATTGTGAATATTATAAATTGTGAAAAACACTGCCTATTAAAAAGATAACGTTTTTTAAGTAACAATACACAACACGATTTTTGCGTTGTCTTTGTGTCAAACCACAACGCTTTTTAAAAACCAATAGACAACGCGAAAAAAGCGTTGTCTTTGCTCCAAACCACAACGCGGAAAAAGCGTTGTCGTAGATATACTTTCTACAACGGCTTCATCAACATCGCTTTTTAAGCATTAACGACAACGCGGAAAAAGCGTTGTTGTTTAACTTTTTTCTTGTAGTGGGATCTTTTCACTTCATGGCCCGACCAAACTTAAAATTCCTAAGTCGACTACCTTCATCTCACAAGGAATGGAAGGACCGATTATTTACATAAGCATCCTCGAGCAACTCAACTGCCCAACCGGGTGGATAATTGACATGCCGACTTCCCCCAATCTAGGTTAATATCAGAAGAGTCTAGCATTCCTCAGAGCTCAAGCCATTCTGGCCGGAATGAATTATGACACCCCTAGGCTCATCCGCACCGAAGGGCTACTTTATCGAGCGGGTCTTAGTCCCAACGCCACCTAGCTAGAACTGGAACTTGGTAAGAGATTTTACTTTTTAGTATTTATCGATACTAACTGATGATTCCCTTGCATGCTGCAAAAGAAACGATGTTGAACATCTCTATTACAAAGCTGATGAAATAGGACCAGGCCAACCAAGTAGCTATGCTAACACCTGATGTCTCAAAAGAGCGTGATGGAGCTGAGAGTGAAGCCAATTTGTCACCCACCCGAGATCCTATGCCGACCGACTACACTGAGGTTAGCTTGGCAGGTGAATCCAACCGAGCGGCCGAAGGTCGAAAATCTCCGAGCTTATCACCCATCGCGGAGGAACCAGAAAAGGAGTCATCCACCAGCGCCATACCAGGTGCCAATTCAAATCTCCCCAAAGTTGTTCCTGCAGAAGAGAGAGTCCAACTAGGGCTCCATAAAAGGCAAAAGAAATGTGTGTTCAAAATGGCCTCTAAGAGAGTCAAGACTCAGGTTGAAGACACGCCTGTAGAGAGCTCCAGGCCTAGCATGAGCACACCACCAGCCCCTAAAGATGCAGAAATACCCCAGCCGACAGACCAATCCTCTGCCTCTCCTACACCAACAGCAACTCCAAGCTCAAGTCCCCCTCCCCCTTCTGACGGAGCTCAAGCTCCCCGCCTAGGAAGTCTCCTAGAAAAGCTCCGCACTGGGGAGTATGCTAAAAAACTGAGGTAGAAGAGCATGCTGGAGAAAATTCCAGACTGAGTGACTCTATGCTAAAGGTAAAACCACACACCTTTTGTGTCTAGTTTAAGCATACTTTCTAAATGTCACAAACCAATAGGTCTGGATGGAGCACCTCGAGTTATCCTCTCAAGTCCCCCAACTAGTACGCCAATTCAAAGCAGCCGAAAAAAGAATAGCCAAGCTGGAAGCTCATATTTCAACCTAGGCGACCCATGAAGCTAAAGTAGAAGTAGCTTGAGCCAGAAACAAGTAGACTCGGAGAGAAATTAGAGCAGGCCCGAACACCATACATGCCTTGGAGCATAACTTGAGCGTAATAAAGAAAAAGGAAGATGCCCTATACGCTGAGCAGGTTGCCCCTCTGATTCTCGAGAACGAGCATTTGACCACAAAGATCGAGCAACAAGAAAAACTCATGGTCGACCAATAAGTTACACTGCAATCAGCTGCAAACCAGTTGTTTGACGAACAGGCCGAGTGATAAAGGAAGGAGGAGGTGTTAGCAGTAGTCAAGGAGCAGCTTCATGAAGCATTGCAAGTTAGGGATGCAACAACTGCTCGACTTGACTAAGTGAAGGTTGACCGAGAGTGGGCCTTAAATGATCTAGAAGCCTATTAGTCCACTGAAGACGCTCAACGATCAACCTTCAAAGAAGAGTTCTTGTGCTCTTTAGAATATCATGACTTGCTAGGCACCCAGATAATCAAGCGAATGACTCAAGGCTTCGAGGGAGCAATTAAGCAGATTGGTAGGGCCAGAGTTTTAAACCCAGGTGTCGATATGAACTTTCTCGACCTGGGCAAAGTATGAGCAAAGTTGCCAGACTCTAAAAGGGAATAGGCTAGAGTAGATAAGCCTTTAGTTTAAATTGAATCCTTGCTCAGAAGCTGAGTTGCAATCCTCTTTTTGTCTTTCTCAATTCTGAAATGAATCGACTTATCATTTCATCGAGGCTCCCTCATTAAAGTTGTCTTCAAGCCTTGTCAACAGTACCTCCGACCTCGAGCTCCTGAGTCAGGAGGCTGAGTTACGTTAAGGGCAAATGCCTTATTAAGGTCGCCTTCAACCGTGAGCTCCCGAGCTGGGAGTTTGAGCCTTGTTAAGGGCACTTTCGACCGCAAGCTCCCAAATAGGGAGGTTGAGTCACGCTAAGGGCAAATGCCTCGTTAAGAGCACATTCGACCGTGAGCTCCCTAACAGGGAGGTTGAGCCACGCTAAGGGCAAATGCCTCGTTAAGGGTGCCTTAAAATGCGAGCTCCCGAGCTAGGATGTTGAGCCACGATAAGGGCAAACGTCTCTTTAAGGATGCCTTCGATGGTGAGCTCCCGAATTGGAAGGTTGTGCCACATTAAGGGCAAACACCTCATTAAGGGCACCTTCGACCATGAGCTCTCGAACTGGGAGGTTGAGCAACGCTAAGGGCAAACACCTCGTTAACAGTGCCTTCGACCGCGAGCTCCCGAGCTGGGAGGTTGAGCCACGTTAAAGGCAAACGTCTCGTTAAGGGCGCCTTCTACCGCGAGCTCCCGAATAGAGAGGTTAAGCCACATTAAGGGCAAATACCTCATTAAGGGCGCCTTCGACTGCGTGCTCCTGAGCTGGGAGGTTAAGCCATGTTAACGGCAAATGCCTTGTTAAGGGTGCCTTCTACCGTGAGCTCCCAAGCAACATAAGAATAATATTTGTCATTCCCTCATTATTGATATTGCCAAAAAGTACAAACTATATTTGAAAGAGCGCATTAAATGAGAAATAACCTATACTCATTGAGTCCAATATGGCTGCAAATGATTAACACTCCAAGGTTATTCTAATTTCTGTTGAAGCAATCTATGGTCCAGAGTGACCATGTGTTTTGATGTTTGGGTAAAGGGTTTAAGTTAGGTTCACCCTAGTATTTGATATGTGTATGTGAGTGTAAAGGTTTGCAGAATACACATAGGCTTAGCTGGATGACTTTGGGTTCGGTGAAGGATGACACTAGGAGACAAGCCATGGGCTTGTATGCATCCGAGGGACCGTAGATAAAGTAGGAACGATGAGCCGAGAGAAACACACTTTGAGGCATACGCGAAGGATGGCATGAGGACGTGCTGCAGGCTTGTATACATCCGAGGGACAAGAGCCAAAGTCGAAGAAGGCTCGAAGGTAACAGGTCGAGGTTGCTTGGTAAAGAGTCAGCTGAGTCATGAGGGTCCGAGTGCTGAGAGAATTGTACTCGGGAAGAGAAACCCTAGGTTTAGGGTTTGGGCAGTCGACTGTGGCTTGTAGCAGTCAACTGGTGTAAGGCATAGAAAGATCAGTCGACTGATCCTGTATGCAATCGACTGGTGTCTGCTAGAATTAGAACGTTGGGCTGTAACGTTCGGATTCGGTTGGAACCAGTCGACTGGTGTTGACACCAGTCGACTGGTAACAGCTAGTTCATCCACGAGCTCTATTTAAGGGATCTTGGTTTGACTGGCTAGGGTTGATGAAATTGGCTTTGGTTAAAGGCCAATTAGTAGTCTAAGTGCTTAGGCGAGTGATGTGAGTTGTGGCGAAGTTTCTCCATCCACAAGGAGCTACACGAGCTAGCCGAAGGTCTTCTGGGGAGTCATCCATAGACAGATCGGGATCGTCCACCTTACGGATAGCTGTGGAGTAGGAATATCATCTCCGAACCACGTAAAGGTTTGGTGTTAGCGTTTGTATTATTATTTGTTGTTTATAGTTCCGCTTGCGCACGCTAACACATGTAGGAAGAAACGAAGCATTGGGGGCAACAGGCTATTCACCCCCCTCTAGCCGGCGCACCGATCCCCAACAAGTAGTATCAATGTTGGGGTTGCTCGTCTACATACTAATTGCCGGGAGAGCAAAGAGCTAGAGGAAATGACGTTTGAAGAGAGATTGGGGGATGACATTAACATCCTACCACTATATGATCGTGAGAGCTTTGACTCTTGGAGGTTGCGGGTGAAACTTGGTTCGACATGGATTGGGATCTAATGATCGCACTCAAAGAACCATTTGAAGCCCCGAAAGATAAGCACAGGAAAAAGCTCCGACCACTCTATTAGACTAAGGAGCAATAAACACAATCGAAGGCAAATGATAAAGTAATTTCAATTTTACTTAATATTTTACCTAACGATGTGATTAGCCATGTAGGTGAATATAAAAATGCGCATGAACTATGGAGTAAAATATTGACGCTTCATGAAAACCCTACACAAGCCCAATTAGTGAAGGAGTCCAAGAAATGAGCTTAATGATCCAAGAAGAGGAGAAGGACCAATCAGATGAGGAGGTGAGCTTAATATCCAAGGAGGAGAAGAAATAAGATGAGGAATTATCCACCTCCTCAAGTGAAGTGGCACAAGATGAAAAAAAACCATCCACTTTATTAAAGGGTGAAGAAGAAGTCTCCATTTCAAGGAATGAGGGGGAGGAGAGACCATCCTCAATACTAGAGCAAGAAGAAGCCTCCACCTCCACCAAAGCAAAGTCAGAGGATCACATTTTCATTAGATGCAATAACAAGGGACACTACAAGGACAAGTGTCCATTAAGTAAAAAGGAGGTAAACCCTAAACTCAATTCAATTAATTTGAAAATTAACATGAGTTGTAGGGATAGAGCAAAAAAGGAGAAGAAACATATAAGATGTTTCACGTGTGGTGAGTGATAACTACCATTTTGTTGATTATTTTAGGCTCTAAAATACATGTTTGATCCACATTTTATATGCTTAAGTTTGCATTTATATTAGGTTTCATGAATTATCTCTATTTTGGATTTTAACTCAAATCTTTGTATATTTGAGATATTTTGGCACTAAAATGTGAATCTAATTTTGTAGGCTTCAAATGACCATGGACCTAGATCAGATTAGACCAAACTTGAGCCAGAATTGGATCCAGATTAAGGTGATCAAGCACCGAATTAATATGGGCCGTCCATTCAAGAGAACGACTAGATTTGAGCCATTTGTGAGTTTCTGATCAATCCAAGTTTAGGATAGGGCTAATCATGACCCTAGATCAAGATCTGAAAGTTTGAACTCAATCGGAGCACATCTGACCGTCGGATCAAGCTTAAAGGGGTCTCAACCATTCAAGCAAGAGAAGGAAAGATCTGGGTCATCCGCCACAGATCTGGTTGATCCGAGCTAAAGACAGGTAGATCAAGACCATTGATCAAGATCTAGGGAGTTTGGTTCAGATCTGAGAAGATCTGACCGTTGGATGGAGCGAAAAGAATCTCAGCCGTTCAATTTCAAAAGGAATAAGTTTAAATCAGAATTCCCTCTTCCTCTTCCGGGGGTCGCGTCGCGTGTTGCAGAGTCTTCATCGCAGAGTAGAATAGAGTTCTTCGTTCTTCATCGTTTCTTCATCAGTTTTCTTCCTTAGATAGCGTGGCCACATCAATTCATTTGTCTTCAAGTTCTCAAATCATCCAGGTAATCTTTCCAGTTCAGTTTTGCTAACTAAATCTTGCAGCTGAAGGAGCAAAGGGGAGGGTTTCGCCGGAGCATCTGATCCACTGATTTCTTCATCTGATCGCGGCTGTCTTCATCGAGCTGATGCCATCAGAGCTTCAGAGGGGTTCTCCGAGGTAATCTGAGGGTGTTGGAACGAGATCGGCACTCTGCGCAAGGAGAAGATTGTGGGTTTCAGTTTCTGACCGATCGGGTTGATCGGACAGAGTGGTCTCTGATCGGTCCCGTGACCGATCAGAGGAAGACCTGATCGGTTGGTTGACCGATCAGGAAGAGCAAAGCAATCACTTCAGAGCAAGCTGAGCAGGGGAGGTTTCCTTCAATGATTTTTGAGCTAGGGGGTTCATAGCTCATCCTTCGTGTGACGGCGAAGGGAAGTTTTGGATACAAACTAATTTGATGATTGAACTTAGGATAATTTCTTGTTCCAAGCACTTGTTATTTTCAATTGTTCTAGCTTGTTACCTTCACTTCAAGTCAATGACTTAAGAATTGTTTTGATCTCGCTTTTATTTCCTTGCAATTAATTTTTGGCACTTTATTTCTTGCAATTAATTCTCTGCAATTAGTTCTTCAATTTCAATTCAAGAGTTTGAATTTACTTGTTCAATCATCAATTAGGTTAAGTTTAATTTCTCACTGTCTTACTTCATCTCTGCTTAGTTAAGTTCAATTCGGTTTATTTGATATTGTCATTTCCGTATTACCAAAATCCCCCATTTTATCTAGGAACCCCAAATATCAAATGACAGAAACTTGCAAGCTTGAGTTAAACATTCATTCAACTAGTCCTTGGAAAAATACGACCTGAGGCCCCTATTCGACCTTTAATCTTGCTAGCAAGGGGTTTCAGTTACAAATATCTAAATTTGAGTCTCATATCATGACATCTATTCGAGACTTATCAAATTTTTGGCGTCGTTGCCGGGGAAAATAACTAGTTGAGTTTGTTTAATTTGAGCTAGTGTTTAATAATTATATCCTTTGATTCCATTTTATTTGCTTTATCTTTTTGTATACATTGGTTGCCATTTTTTGTTTGTTTGTGGCCAGGACTGCAGGTGGTAATATGGAGAGATGAGAAGCCATTGAAAATTTTTCTACTCATTCAAGCAGTTCCATGGCAGAGTATCAGTATTTTCAGAATTCTCAGCAGCCTTGTCAGAATTTTCAGCAAAACTTTCAACCATTCCAACCCTATTCAAATTGTCAGCAACCTAATTATCAATTTCAACCTCAACTTCAACAATTTCAGCAAAATTTTAAGCCAAGTCAACCTTTCCAACAATTTCAGCAAAATCAACCTTGGAATAAGCCAGAATAGAGGTTTCAGCAAAATTTTCAGAGTTTTCAGCAACCATTTTTTCGGCCACCACTTCATCAGAACCAGCAAGTTTATCAAGATTTTCAACAACAATTTCACTATGATCAGCAAGGTTTCCAACCTTCACAGCAATCTTTCCAACCATTCCAGTAGAATTCTCAGTTTCAAAATTTTCAGCATTTCACCCAACATTCAGATCAGCAATTTCAGAATCATAATTTTCAGCAACATCCTCCAAATTGTCAAATTGATTTTCAACAATTTCAACAACCCAGTTGTTTATCTAATCAGCCCCAACAATTCCGTTTTCAGAGTTCATAGGTTACTTATAATTTTCAGCAATCTGATGCTACATTTCAAGTTCAACAAGAGATCCACGCCAATCAAAGGAGAATTTGAGGATTCTAGTGAGCTTGAGGCTCAACAACAAAGGCTGGAGGAGATGTTACAACAACTCTTGCAACAACAAAAATATGATTCTCCTCTTAAAGATTTTGAAAGACGCCTTGGACAATTGGTTAATCAAATGAATCAAATGCAAGCCTAAGGATCAAGCCAATCACCTTCTCAAGCTACTCTTGATTTTAAGGGGTATGATTATGCACCAACTTTGAGGAATGAAGAGGTTGTTTCAAGTTTAAACACTCCAAATGCCGAATTTCTTGAAAAATTTCCAGCATTCCATTTCCCCACTCAAAACAGCCCCGGAGTTGATTTTATATCAGTTCAAGGTGACCCTAGTGCAAGCCTAAGACCTTCTTCAATTGATCTTGCAAATTTGGTGGAAGAAGAAGAAGAAATCATCAAAATCAGGACACCTACAACATGCATTCCTCCGGAAATTCCTATTCAGAGTTCTTTTCCAAAATTTTCAGCTCAAGAGGAGGAGCCAAAAGTCTCTCTACATTTCTTACAGCACCCCAGAGAGGATCCTCCTAGCATTAGCATGAGTATTCCAGATGAGACTGTTGAGGCAGAGTTAATTGCTGATGATGTTTCACTTGACATAGTGGGAGGAGATTTTAGCTCAGATAAGGTTGAAGATGCAATAGAGACAGAGGCATTGGAGGAGATGGATATAAAAGCTTGTGACAGCCTTGGACTTGATTCTGAAGCACTACAGGACCCTTCTCATCTTTTACTTTGTGATGACATAGTTTTTGTTGGTCCTAATTTTTCTAATATGGTTGTTGCAGATATGGTTGACAAAGCATGCATTGGAGATGATTCTACAGGTGTAGGGGATTGCACAGAGCCCCATGGACCACCACCATTGACTGTTACATTAGAAGATTCAGAGGATAAACCAGAAAGTGTAGGGACTTGCATGGTGGAAGCAAGAACCCAAGAATCACCTGAGTTAGTTGAATGTCCACCAGAACCTGAGCCTAAAGTGGAGCTTGTACATGACCAGGAGGAGACCACAGTTACATCTACTCTTGTAGAACCTCCAGGTATTCTTCAGCATGATCAGGTAAGTATTTCTCCTATTTCTTTAGAAGAACTCATAGAGGTACCTAGGGTTGAGTTTGCTGGTTGTGAGAATATTCTTGACACATCTTATGTAGAGATTAATTTTGAAAAATTCATTAAGGTACCTATTATTGGTTGTGATGAATTTCTTGATACATCTTATGCTAAAATTAATTGTGAAAAATCCATGGAAGCACTTAAAATTGATTTTGTTGGGTGTGATACACTTCTTGATACATCTTATGTAGAAAAGGACTGTGAAAAACTCATAGATGAACATGAGGATGATTTTGTTGGTTTTGATGCTATTTTTGATACATCTTATATGGAGGCGGCTTGTGAAAAATTCGTGGAGGAACCTAGGGTTGATTTTATTGTTTGTGATGAATTTATTGACATATCTTCTGTAGTAATTGATTGTGAACAACTCATAAAGGTACCTAGTGTTGATTTTATTGGCTGTAAAACATTTCTTGATACATCTTGTATAGATACTGTTTGTGAAGAATTAATAAAGGTACCTAAAATTGATTTTGTTGAAGATGATGAATTTCTTGATACTTCCTATTCCAAAATTGATGGTGAAAAACTAAGAGAGGTACCCAAAATTGATTTCATTGGTTGTGATAAGTTTCTTGATATACCTTTTGTGGATACTAATTGTGAAAAACTTATGGAGGCACCTAAGATAGATTTTATTGGATGTGATGCATATTTGGATACATTTTACATAGATCGAGACTGATGTTATTTCATTTCTTTCTTACCCTGCATGCTTGAGGGAGGTATTGCATGGTTTTGCAGGGTCACGTAGACTTTTGGAGTGGGTGCTCCATCTAAACAGACTCCAACCTCCAGGAAAGATTTCCAAAAAGCATCAAGAGGGAGGAGATGATTTTACTTTAATTCGAAGCACTCCACCTCTTACATGGATGTTGTACCTTAATCGCTTTCGGCCACCTTAACATTTTTCTGTGAAGTTCAAGTGTGAGGGAGCAGTGCACCATTACATGGATCAAATGAAGAATGCTCTCTCCACCACCCATACTCCTCCACTACCGCAATGGAGGTTATTTCTTGATAGACTCTGACCGCCAGAAATAAAGGGGAGTTTGTTCCTTCTTGCATTTTCTTTCATTGCATGTTTCATTTTTGCATTTTCTGAAAGTAAAATTTTCTTTTAAGATGAGTTCTTGTTAATAATGCTTGGTTAGTATAGATTGAATAAGAGTCATTGTAGATACCATGTTAGTCTTCTTGGCACTTTATTTCTTGCATGACTAGGAATAAATGTATCCATCTAGATTTTCTTATATCATTTTAGAATCCCTTGAAAGCAAATTAAATTTGGTTGTTAAAACTTAAGATTTGAGCCATTGGATGAAAATTCTTGGTTGCTTGAGTACTTCTTAGTTATGGGCTCTAGAGTGATGAATTGAGATGAACTCTTTTTACCTAATGAGGATTGGCCTAATAATTGTGATACACACATGTGATTGTACTCTAGAACTTGCTTAGGTTCTTTCAAAGCTATATTTCTATGATTGGACCACATTTATAGAGGTGAATCACTTTGTTTCCTTTCTCATATCATTTTTGCAATTTTGTTTTTGATCTACTCTATATTTCATTTTCCTTTCCCTAAGCTTCATGTTCATCATAATCTCTCTATGGACTTGGTAACTTTGATGTTTCTTGATGTTACTTTGCCCGAGACGGACAAAAGTTTAAGTGTGGGGGAGGATGTAAGCATTCCATCCAATTTTTGAGGACAATTGAAATTTTTGGCAACCAACAAGCAAAGATGTGCCAATGTGAAGGATTTTTGGTATCAAGAATGAGTTGCAAGCACACCCATCAGTTCATTTGCAAGAAAAAGAAAATTTTGTGTGATCTGAAGAGTGAAGCAAAAGAAAAGAGTTAGAGAGCAAAGACACATTTTAAAGATCAAATTATGGATAGGAAACAAGTTCCATTGGACTAAGTATCAAGTAGGAACAAAAGGATGATCTTATTCCATGTTATCAAGTTGAAAAGTTTTGAAAGGCTATACATTTCAGATTTCGCAAGTTGGAGCTAGTTATTGGAAGGCATTGAAAAAAAACACAGAAGGAAACTCAGCTGCAAAGAAAAACAGAAAAGAGAATAGCTGAAAAACAAAAGAGAAGAAAAGAAAAAGACAAAGAAAAATCATTAAGTGGAAGAAAGTGATGGGTTAGGTTCTGTATTTGAAGATGTAAACAAGGAATCAAGTATCAAGAGTGAGTTATAGATTGAAAGAAGACAAGTCTCAGCAGAGCAGTTTCAGAATTTTACAGATTTAGCTGCTGATCGTCACCTGATCGATCTCCAGATCGATCAGGAGCTGTCCCGTCCGATCCCCAGTCCGAACAGGCAAATGCTGATCGGTCTCTGGACCGATCAGAAGGGTTGGCATTAAACAGAACACCAAATTCAGTATTGTTTCTCATCCAAATCAGCTTATCCCTACTCACCACAACTCGAAATTCATTAGAGGTCATCAAAAGAGGGCAAAGTGCATTGGGATACATTTTTGAGTGTCCAAGTCTTCCACTTTCTAAACTTTCTCCATATTTTCTTATCATGTCATATTTCTTTTCTATGTTTCCTTTTCATATCACATTTCTTTACTTCCTTTATTATAATTCTTAAGTATCAAATTCATTGAACTTCCATTTCATTTCTATCATTTCATATATTTTCTAAACTTGTTTGAATAAGCTTTTGTAGATGTGGATTCAAATCAAGAATAGTGATGGAGAGTAGATAACAAGCAAGCTTATGGTAGTCCAAGAACCATGTTGTGTTTGACTGAGCTCCACATTCATTTAAATGTAGAACTTAGGAAGAGAGCCACTTTAGAACTTTCCTTGCAAGGTTTTTTGTGAAATTCATCTCAATGAGTCATGATGGATGAAGTATGCTAAGTTGTTGATTTAAGGACAAGATTCTAGTCCATTGAGTTTAGATTTTTGAGAATTGACAACCCTAGGTAATTTCCTTTTAATCGCTTCTAACTATGATTGAGACTAATCTAGGGGGATACATCTTAGTTTCCTAGTAGCTTGTGCGAGATGCCCAACAGTAAGTGTGGGGGAGTTGATAACTACCATTTTGTTGATTATTTTAAGCTCTAAGTTCCATGTTTGATCCACATTTTATATGCTTAAGTTTGCATTTATATTAGGTTTCATGAATTATCTCTATTTTGGCTTTTAACTCAAATCTTTGTATATTTGAGATATTTTGGCACTAAAATGTGAATCTAATTTTGTAGGCTTCAAATGACCATGGACCTAGATCAGATTAGACCAAACTTGAGCCAGAATTGGATCCAGATTAAGGTGATCAAGCACCGGATTAATATGGGTCGTCCATTCAAGAGAACGACTAGATTTGAGCCATTTGTGAGTTTCTGATCAATCCAAGTTCAGGATAGGGCTAATCATGACCCTAGATCAAGATCTGAAAGTTTGGACCCAATCGGAGCACATCTGACCGTCGGATCAAGCTTAAAAGAGTCTCAACCATTCAAGCAAGAGAAGGGAAGATCTAGGTCATCCGCCACAGATCTAGTTGATCCGAGCTAAAGACAGGTAGATCAGGACCATTGATCAAGATCTAGGGAGTTTGGTTCAGATCTGAGAAGATCTGACCGTTGGATGGAGCGAAAAGAATCTCAGCCGTTCAATTTCAAAAGGAATAAGTTTAAATCAGAATTCCCTCTTCCTCTTCCGGGGGTCGCGTCGCGTGTTGCAGAGTCTTCATCGTAGAGTAGAATAGAGTTCATCATTCTTCATCGTTTCTTCATCAGTTTTCTTCCTTAGATCGTGCGGCCACATCAATTCGTTTGTCTTCAAGATCTCAAATCATCCAGGTAATCTTTCCAGTTCAGTTTTGCTAACTAAATCTCGCAGCTGGAGGAGCAAAGGGGAGGGTTTCGCCGGAGCATCCGATCCACTGATTTCTTCATCCGATCACGACTGTCTTCATCGAGCTGATGCCATCAGAGCTTCAGAGGGGTTCTCCGAGGTAATCTGAGGGTGTTGGAACGAGATCGGCACTCTGCGCAAGGAGAACATCGTGGGTTTCAGTTTTTGACCGATCGGGTTGATCGGACAGAGTGGTCTCTGATCGGTCCCGTGACCGATCAGAGGAAGACCTGATCGGTTGGTTGACCGATCAAGAAGAGCAAAGCAGTCACTTCATAGCAAGCTGAGCAGGGGAGGTTTCCTTCAATGGTTTTTGAGCTAGGGGGTTCATAGCTCATCCTTCGTGTGACGGCGAAGGGAAGTTTTGGATACAAACTAATTTGATGATTGAACTTAGGATAATTTCTTGTTCCAAGCACTTGTTATCTTCAATTGTTCTAGCTTGTTACCTTCACTTCAAGTCAATGACTTAAGAATTGTTTTGATCTCGCTTTTATTTCCTTGCAATTAATTTTCGCCACTTTATTTCCTACAATTAATTCTCTGCAATTAGTTCTTCAATTTCAATTCAAGAGTTTGAATTTACTTGTTCAATCGTCAATTAGGTTAAGTTTAATTTCGCACTGTCTTACTTCATCTATGCTAGTTAAGTTCAATTCGGTTTATTTGATATTGTCATTTCCGTATTGCCAAAATCCCCCATTTTATCTAGGAAACCCAAATATCAAACGACAGAAACTTGCAAGCTTGAGTTAAACATTCATTCAACTAGTCCTTGGAAAAATACGACCTGAGGCACCTATTCTACCTTTAATCTTGCTAGCAAGGGTTTTCAGTTACAAATATCTAAATTTGAGTCTCATATCGTGACATCTATTCGAGACTTATCAGTGAGCTAGGACACTACCACACCAAATGCTCAAGAAAGGAGAATTCAAGAAATTGGAGCATTTTAGGAAGTGGGAGAAGAAGGAGAAGAAGAGAAGCTCACATCAAGGGGGAGCTACAAGGGTAAGAGAGGTAATCCCTAACTTTAATTTGAATTGTAATTCAAAGTTAAACTCCTCCATGCATGTTAGAAATAATGAAAATTATTTGCTCATGCATAATTTTGGTTTTAGATATCATGATAAAATAGGGTTAATGTTGCATATCAAAACCCCTAGGCAATTCATGTATCATGATAAACCTAGAACCTTTAGACCTAAGGACCAAGTCATTAATCCCAAGAAGGGGAGACATATGCTTAGAATGGATAGGTCTAGGAATATCCAAGGTGGACATGTCGATTCTAGGTTTAAGAACCTAGAAAGGAAAAAAATCAATCTTTGAGGGCAAAGCTTGATAAATTAGAGAAAATCCTAGATAGATTCACTATTGGATCTAAGAGTTTAGGTATGGTGTTGGGTGGTCAAAAACTCAACAATGATAGATCGGGTCTAGGATACCCATCTAAGTTCTCCAATGCTATGGAAATCATATGCAAGGGTGTCATATGACTATAGCAAAGGGAAGTCCAAAAATAGCAAGGGAATGCCATTTAAGGGCAAAAAGACCTTGACCAAGACAAGATGTCCACGGTTAAAGGGAAGAAAATCTTAACTAAGGACAAGGTGTCCAAAGTTAAGAAAGTTAGGTTTGTAGGCCAAAAGTCACAGGAGGTACACCAGTGTGACCTTGTGTTTGTAGAAGAGTCACCCAGGGAGGTGGCTAAGGCTAAGAGCTCAAGGGGGAGCTCTAGGAGCCAAGTTGAGACCCATGGTCAATGGATCTCGGGAGGATTTCTCCCGTAAGTCAAGATAGACAATGGGGTGCGCCAAAAGATTTGAAGACGGATTTGAGTCTTAATCCTAGAGATTTGGTACATTAGAATTGAGTTTCATGCATGAAAATATGATATTGAGGTTATATTGCATGAAAATTAGTTTTTGATGTATAAATGTCATATAAACCAATGCTAGGAGTGTATTGTGGTTGGTATAGGCAATACATCATGAGGAAGCCAAAACTAGGACTTTAGCTCAAGGTTCAATTGAACCATTTAGATAGTTTTGGATTTTGTGTTAATCTTGGGATTGGTGATAAATATATTTTTGAATGTATTTTTTCCAAGTAGACATGGGTACCACAAACCTCTCTACAAAATTTAAGATTTTTTGGAGAATTATGGAATTATCAGCGCATTTTTGAAATTGGGTTCAGAATGTTGATATTAGAGTATCAGTCGACTAGTTCAGAGGTCAGTCGACTGATAATTCTATGAGTTGGGTTTTCAACTAGGTCAATCGACTGGTAACTATCTCAGTCGACTGATACAGGCTGAAACTGTTTTCAACTAAGTCAAAATGTGTCATAATGATATTAAACTTGTGTATAATCTTATGGGGGTTAATACATAACATTTATAGTCATTAGAGATTAAAGGATTCAATAATTGGGATATTGTTGGAGCCCTTTTGATGTGTGCCAAAGGGAGAGAAGTATTAGGTTTAAGTGAGAAACCAAACACGCCTTTGCAAGAAATCCAAGGTCAAGGGGGAGCTTAGGTAAAGGGGGAGCATTGTTACTCATTTATTAACAAAGGGGAAATCTTGGAGAGGTTCTTAAAAAGCCTTTGTAAGTCCAATGTAGGGGGAGCCTTGGAGAGGTTCTTAAAAAGTCTGTTTTTGGTAAAAAGCCTAACTCTTGGGGAGTTTAGGTGTACGGGATGCCTTGTGATAGGATCCATGCATGTTTGCATTGCATGATTGCATATGTATTGACAGTATAAGTCTAAGGTGAAGCATTGACAACGTAAGTCCAAATGTTTATTTAGCATTGTATTTGTTATTTATTTTCCCTAACTTAAACGGATTGCCAAACATCAAAAAGGGGGAGATTGTTGGAGCAATCTATGGTCCTGAGTGATCATGTATTTTGATGTTTGGGCAAAGGGTGTAAGTTAGGTTCACCCTTGTATTTGATATGTGTATGTGAGTGTGCAAGTTTGCAGGATATACATAGGCTTAGCTGGACGGCTTCGAGTTCGGTGAAGGATGGCATGAGGAGATAAGTCGTGGGCTTGTATGCATCCGAGGGACCGTGGAGAAAGCAGGAATGATGAGCCGAGGGAAGCGCACTTTGAGGCATATGCGAAGGATGACATGAGGACGAACCGCGGGCTCGTATGCATCCGAGGGACGAGAGCTAAAGTCGAAGAAGGCTTGAAGGCAACAGGTCGAGGCTGCTAGGTAAAGAGTCAGTTAAGTCGTGAGGGTCCGAGTGCTAAGAGAATTGTACTCGGAAAGGGAAACCCTAGGTTTAGGGTTTGAGCAATCGACTGGTATAGGGCACAGAAAGATCAGTCTACTGATCCTCTGTGCAGTCAACTAGTGTTGGCTGGAATTCGAGTGTTGGGCTGTAATGTTCGGATTCGGTTGGAACCAGTCAACTGGTGGCACCAGTCGGTCGGTAACGGCTAGTTCAGTCATGAACTTTATTTAAGGGAGCTCAGTTTGGTTGGCTAGGGTTGACAAAATTGGCTTTGGTTAAAGGCCAATTAGTAGTCTAAGTGCTCAGGTGAGTGTTGCGAGTTGTGGCGAGATTTCTCCACCCACAAGGAACTACACGAGCTAGTCGGAGGTCCTCTGGGAAGTCATCCACCGACGGATCGGGATCGTCCACCTTACGGACAACCGTGGAGTAGGAGTATTATCTCCGCATCACGTAAAGGTTTGGTGCTAGCATTTGTATTGTTATTTGTAGTTTATAGTTCCGCTTGCGCACACTAACACATGTAGGAAGAAACGAAGCATTGGGGGCAACGGGCTATTCACCCCCCTCTAGCCGTCACACCGATCCCCAATAATTTCTTCCTGCTCGGCTCCTGCAAGTAGTAGCCACCAGCAAGCTTTTCGACTACTTTTAGGGACCACTCCACTAGGGGCCAAGCTTAGCAACATCACCTACTAGCTTTACTCGCCTCCAGACAAGATCTCCCATTTGGAACGCTTGTGGAACTACCTTCTTATTATAAGTTTACTTCATCCGCTAACGATAAATAGTCAATCGGGCAGCGGCTCTATCTCGAACCTCGATCACCAAATCTAAGTCAAGGAGTCATTCCTGATCATTATTGTCTTTTTTGTATAATTTCCTTCTAATCGATTCTTCACCAATCTCGACCAGGATGATCGTCACACCTCCATACACCAAGTGGAAGGGGGTATAGCCTGTTCCTTCCTTAGGTGTAGTCCGGTAAGCCCAGAGAATACTGAGCAACTCCACTACCCAGCTTCCCCCGACATGATCCAACTTAATCTTGAGTCCTCGGATAATCTCACGGTTGACTACCTCTGCCTGACCATTACTCGGAGGATAAGCTACTGACGTGAAGGCTTGTTTAATCTCTAGACCTTCAAACCATTCTCTGAGTGTCCAACCATGAAATTGACGCCTGTTGTCTGACACCAATTTGTAGGGAATCCCGTACCTGCAGACTATATCTCTCCACAAGATCTTCATAACAGCCTCTTCATTATATGAGCCATGGGCTCAGCCTCCACCATTTAGAGAAGTAATCTACAATGAACATCAAGAATTTCTTTTATTGAGTCTCGATCGGGAAAGGACCCATAATGTCCATCCCCCATTGATCGAAAGAGCATGATACTGTAGAAGTCCTAAGCTGCTCGGTAAGTCGATGAGACACATGCTGGTGCTTTTGACAAGATTTATAACCAACCACAAACTTGCTAGCATCATCTTGTAAAGTGGGCCAAAAATACTCGGCCATTATTATTTTCCAAGCCAGGGCTCTCCTACCTATGTGACTATTACATATGCCCTCATGCACTTCATGCATGATATACTCCATATCTCTTAGACCAATATACTTTAAAAGGGGCCAAGTGAAGGCCCTCCAATATAAGTGATTAACCACCAGAGTGAATCGAACAACTCGACGCTTGAATAAACGGCCTGGCCATCATCTCCTGGAAGATCGCCCGTCCGCAAGAAGGTTACGAAAGGTACTTGCCAATTAGGTGTTTCGTCCCAATCAATCTCTCTGTCAATCTGAGCTACTAATATCTCATGACAAATGGGGCTCTCCAATGTTCTACAAGCTAAAGACTAGCCAATTTAGTTAATTCATCTACCCGAGCATTATCTGCCCTAGGTATCTTCTGCAGCACCACTTCCAAAAAATTTGACTTTAACTGCTCAAGAGTATGCACATACCTTTTCATCTTCTTATTATGTATCTCAAAGTCTCCTTCAATTAGCTGAACCATGAGTTGAGAGCCAGAATATATTATAACCCAAGTAGCCCTGACATGCTTAACTACCTGTAAGCTGGCTAACAAAGCTTCATACTTTGCTTTATTATTCGTAGCTCTAAAGTTCAGGTGAACAGATATCTGCAATATATCTTCCCTGAGTAAAATCAACAATATGCCAACTCCACTGGTTCTCTGTGTAGAAGATCCATCTACATACACCTTCCAAGCATCTTGCCTGTCGGATGGTATTGAAGATTATATTCACTAAGCTTCTTGATCCACTTGATCAACCTTCCCGAGGCCTCCAGATTCGTCAAAACCCACCCGAGCGGGCTATTGGTTAATACCACAATGGGATGAGTTAGAAAATATGGCCTTAACCGTCGAGCGGTCAAGACCAGTGCATATGTCATCTTTTCAAGAATAGTGTATCGACTTTCTGTATCTTTAAGAACATGGCCGAGAAATAAATAGGGTATTAGACCGTACCTTTTTCCCGTAGCAAAGTGGAACCCAATGCCCACTCGGTAGCTGAGAGATACACGTACAACGACTCCTCCACAACCAACTTATATAAAATTGGGAGTCCAACCAGATATTCTTTCAGCTCTGCAAAAGCTCGGTTACACCTCTCGTCCCATTCAAACTTTTCAGCTTTCCTCAATACTTTGAAGAAAGGAAGAGTCCGATCGACCGACCGGGCAATAAACGTAGATAGAGCTATTATTCGGCCAACAAGCCTTTGTACCTCCTTCAAGTTAATTAGTGGAGACATGTCCAAGATTGCCTGTACTTTTTCTGAATTAGCCTCAATTCCCTGCTCGATAACTATATATCCCAAGAAACGCCCGCTCTTGACACCGAATAGGCATTTGGCAGGATTGAATTTAATTTGATATGCCCCGCAACGTGTTAAAGGTCTCCTCCAAATCGGTTTCAAATCTTTCTCGCGTTCTATTTTGATTAGGATGTCATCCACATAAACTTCAATGTTCCTTCCAATCTGGTATCGAAAGGCTTTGTCCATCATTCTTTGGTAGGTTGCCTCAGCATTCTTTAACTCAAACGACATAATATTGTAACAATAAGTGTCATCTGAGGTAACAAAACTGACGCTTTCATGATCTTCCTGAGCAAGGGGTACTTGGTGATAACCCTGATAAGCATCTAGTATGCATATATAATCATAACCTGATATAGAATTGACCATTTGATCTATCCGAGATAAGGGATAGCAATCTTTAGGACATGTTTTATTTATATCATGAAAATTAATACATACTCGCCATTTACTCCCAATCTTGGGGATCAGTACTACATTAACAATCCAGGTCGAAAATTGAACTTCTCGAATATGCTCCGCTTGCAATAACTTGGCAACTTCTTCTCGAATGATCTGATCCTGCTTAGGTGCAAAGTGTCTCCGTTTCTGTTTGACCAGGTGAAACTTGGGATGTGTATTCAAACGGTGAGTCATTAGAGCTAGAGGTACCCCTTTGATTTCTTTGGTTGACCAGATAAATACGTTGTAATGGTTGGTCAAGCAATGTATAAGTTTCTGCTTTAGATCGAGAGGAAGGTCAGCTGCAATTTTGGTAATGTCATCCTTCTGTTATGGGTGGATTTGTACCTCCTCCTGTTTCTCAGACTGTCTTTCTTCCTTTGCCTCGTCAGAAGATCGAGGATCAGCCAACTCAATTTGAAGTGCTTGATGCAACCCCCCTTTTTTTCAACTGTCTATCCTTACTTCATCAACATAGAATCTCCTAGAAGCTAATTGACTTCCTCTGACTTCAACAATTTGATCCCCCATAGGAAACTTGATTTTCTGGTGGAAAATAGACACCACGGCTCGCAAGAAACTCAATGCCGGCCGACCAAGAATCACATTATAGGATGACACTGTGTTTACCACAAGGAACGAAGTTCTCTTTGTCCTTGTTAGTTTCTCGTCCCTGAGTGACAATGATAGGAACATGTGCACAAGCGGTTGGACACGATGTCCTATAAACCCGAACAACGGGGTGACGATTGATCGAAGATCATTTTCTTCGATCTGCATCTGGTCTAGGGCAGTCTTGAAGATAATGTTGACAGAACTACCTGTATGAACAAACACCCGTTTAAAATGTAATTTGCTACCATTGCTTCTATTACTAGGGCAACCTTGTGTGGAGCCTCTACCCCTTCCATGTCTCTTGGCCCAAAGGAGATAACGGGACCGGTTTGTCGAGCCTCACTGGTTCCCATCGAATAGATCTCTAAGCTCTGTACATGGGATTTTCGGGCTCGATTAGAATCTCCATTAGTTGGTCCACTTGAAATCATACCCACCGTTCCTCTTAGCGTACCCCGGGCAGGTGTTTTTCCCTTAGCTTGGTTTCGAACAGGCCATGACATCCTCCCAAGGGAAGACCCCCTCATCTCGGGCGACCTCCTCTTTGAGGGAGAGCATGGCCTTCACCGACGCTCCCATTCCTCTGATCGACTAGCTCGAGGTGAACGATTACGAACCCTTGGAGAATATCTTCCCTTGTGTGCCCTCCCAGCTCCATCTTTCATAGTTCGACGGAGGGAATAGCATTCCTTCGTTGAATGCATGTAAAAATGATGATAGGAGCAATACTTCCGGCCATTAGGTACATCTTGCTCGGGAGGGAACTCCGTGTCGACATTAGGTAAAAATGATGAACCACCCTCTCTCGACAATCCAAATTTTGATCTTGACCAGGTCGACCATCCTTTGCCCAAGCGGGAGCTGGAGGAACTTTTCATTCCAGTATCACAATATTATGCATCTGAGTCCCTCCTGATTCTTTTCGTCGGGCATGCTAAACCTCTTCCACATTCACATGGTTGACCCACCGACCGAGTAGGTCGTCAAAACTAGTTGACAACTTCTTTACCAATGTTTGAAAGAATTCGTCCTCTGTCAAACCCTGAGTGAATGCACTCACCAGGATCTTTGAAGTGGTCGTGGGCACTCCTTGAGTCACCCGATTGAAAAGTTGAATGTCATCTTTCAACGTCTCCTTGTTCTTTTGCTTCAGAGCAAACAGGTTAAGAGCAGTCTTGTGGTCCGCCTACAACTTGCAAAGTGATGTAAAAAAACTATTCGGAACTCCCTAAAGGAGCTCACAGAAGCATTTGGCAGCTTCTTAAACCAACATTGCGCAGCTTCAAAGAGGGTGTTAAGGAACACCCAACACTTGACTCTATCCGCGTATTGATGCAGAAGAGCAGCGTTCTCGAACTTGCATAAATGATCTTCTGGATCTGAGGTGTTGTTGTATTCACCAATGGAGGGAGGATGAAAATATCGAGACATAGGATCTTCGACAATCATCTGAGTAAACGGGGTTGACCAGTAGTCAAAGGAAGCAGGAACATGAGTGCTCCCTGTTCTTCTAGTAGCAAGGGGTGGCATGCTCGAAGTTGACGACCGCACCTTCTGCGATGCATCACCCCCTCCTCTCGTTGACATCCTGGGGTCACTTCCAAGCGTGCTCTAAGAGGGGACTGCGATACCCGTTGCTTCCCTACTAACATAGAAACAGCTTGTTACACCTAATGCTGTTCAACGCCCCCCCCCCTTACTGTCGATGCTATAAGTTGATCTAGCTCCTCGCAGGTAAGAACCACAGTCATCGGGTTGTCGGTGTTCGCCGTCAAGTTAGTAGCTTCTGGCTAGATTTTTCTTCCCACAGACAGTGCCAAAATAATCCGGAAGCTGACAGGTGAGATGACAACTACTGGTGATGTGACGGGTGCTTTGGCGAGGAGAATGACTTGATAAGGAAACTCAAGGAAACGTTAGAAGGGCACCGGAAGGAGCTCCAGTGATCCTACTCCGATGCTCAAGTCAGTAGTTAATCGAAAAAAAATGGAAGTAGTATTGAGGCAAGAATGAGAGACTTATCCCCTTCCTAGGCGTTGATGATTACCTTTTATTACGTCTTATCACCGCCCCTCTTCCTTGTACAGTAATGACAGTTAATACATCTGTTACATTAGTATTTTAATAACGATCAGCAATTATTACCACCAATCATTAAAACATGAGACTGTTTCCCCTTTCGGTCATTTAATACGTTGCCGGTATAAGTACCCTAGGATGATTTTGATGTGATCAACCAAGTCAAGTTGGGTCCTGGTTTATTTTGATCCCTGTGTCTAAGTATGCAGGAGCTTAGGAGCGCAGAAAGTCGAATGAAAGATGCAGCAGACGAGAAAGATGGCACGGGGAAGGGAGCCGAAAGGCTCGGTGCATCTGAGGGATGCGAAGACTGCGGAAGAGTACACTGGTGGAGTGAGAAGGGCGTGCGTGGAGTCCGAGGGACGAAAAGCCGGGGAGGAAGCTCGTTGAGGCGAATGGCCACAGTTGGGTTCGGGTGAGCCTAACTCTGGTTGGTCGAAAATCACCCAAGCAAAAAAAGGACGGAAAAGTCGGATGTTGGCTTTGACCTACAGAAGGCACCTCAGTTGCTGAGTGAGGCGCCTCAGCTACAAAGCAACAACCTTGCAATTGCATAGAGCTAAGACGTCTCAGTTTGAACCTAAGGCGTCTCAGATTAGAATTGAGGTGTCTCAGATCAGAACTGAGGCACCTCGAACCAAGGTTTATCAACAGTTTGTCGTTGGCTTCGTGGATAGAACTTTATCCATCTGAGGCGCCTCCGATCACAACTGAGGCGTCTCAGGTCCACATCATCACAATGATAACTTGAGTTTTTGGGCTATAAATAACCCCTAGAAGCTAGGTTTAGAGATCAATAATTATACTACATAATCCTAGCTATTTCCTGATCTATTCAAAGTCTATAAGAGACTTCTCCGCGTACAAATGAAGAAGATTTTGATAGAGGAGATTTTTACTATCTTGGATTAGCAACCACCCTAGTTGCAACCAAGTAAACCTTCTGTGTCTCTTACTAGTTTGTTTTATTGTCTATGTTTATAATTAACTATTGTAACTAACGTCTATCTTTGTAAGAATTTGCAAACGATCAAAGTATTCTTTGCAAGGCAATTCACCCTAGTTGCAACCAAGTAAACCTTCTGTGTCTTACTAGTTTGTTTTATTGTCTATGTTTATAATTAACAACTGTAACTAACATCTATCTTTATAAGAATTTGCAAAAGATCAAAGTATTCTTTGCAAGACAATTCACCCCCATCTTGTCGGCCTGCCAATGATCCTAGAAGTGGTATCAGAGCAAGGTACACTTTTGAAGGACTAACTGTCTGATAAAACAACAAGACAATGGTTGGATCCAGCATTCAACCACCCAAATTTGAAGGAGACTTCGCCATATAGAAAAAGAAGATAGAGATATTTTTTAGAATTGTTTTTTAGATATTACTAACAATAAAATATGGTTTGGAAGTACCCACAGACGAAGATGACAAGGTAAAAGAAGCGCATCTCTGGAGAAAGAAGTAACAGTTAGATTCAGTAGCCAACGCCAAGGCCGAGTTCCACCTGCTGTCGGTTCTACCTCATCAAAAAGTCAACTGAATTGGAAGATACCACTCCACAAAAGAGCTATGGGAAAAGTTCCTAGAACTTCACGAGGGCACGTCAAAAGCCAAGTCAACAAAAAAAGATCTTCTCTAGAACCAGTTGACTAATCTCTGAATGAAGGAAGGAGAGACGGTGGTCGAGCTTCAAGCGAAGATCAAAGAATTGATCTCCGTACTCACCTAAGTCAGTGAATCATTATCAAATCATGATTCAATCCGGTATGCCCTAAACGCCTTCCCAAGAACCTAGGAATGGAGTTCAATAGTAGATGTCTACTATATTTCAAAGGACTTGGAGGTAAGCACCCTTGACGAGATATTTTCCATTTTCGAATTACACGAATCTTAATGCATAGGATCGAAAAAGGAAAAGATGGACAACATTGCCCTGAATGCAAGAAGAACTGATCCAGATTTGGAATCTTCAACGGACGACGAAGAAACGACTTTTGTGGTAAGAAAGTTAAATAAGTTATTTAAGTCTAACAAGTTCTCTAAGATGCAGGGAAAAAAACGATCTCCAAGAAAGAGTCAAGTCAGATGCTACCACCGTAACGAGGAGGGTCACATAAAGGAACAATGTCCAAAGTTGAAGAACAAGAAGAAAGAGAACAAGTCTAAGTACACAAATCTGAAAGCAACATGAGCTGACTCTTCCTTTGACGAATCCGAAATCGAAGTCTACGCCGAACTTGTGCTTATGGCAAGTCATCAAGAAGAGGATGACAAAGCATCCACCTCCAACATGAGCATCGATGAAGGAGGAGACTCAACAGAAGAAAACAGCAGTGAAGGGGGAGCATCTAGTTTCAGATACGACGAAATGGTAAGTGAAGTATGTAAACTTTCTCCCGATAAGTTATTTTTTGATATCAGATACATGCTTAATCCTTATGTAAGTTAAGAACTAAGAATATAGACTTGATGAAAGAATTAGCTCATTCATGCCCTTTAGATATGTACGATTCTGTAAAGCATGAAAATGAAAAATTAAAAGAACAATTGGCAAAGTTAGAAAATGACTATGCATGTGTTAGTTTGAATTTTTCTCCTAAAAAGAACTATTATGGAAGTCTTTACTGGTATATTAGGAATCATAGGGCTTGATTACAAAAGTATCGAAGAATTATATTCCTCCAAAATTCTTAATTAACCCTGTAGGTAAAAATTTGTATTGGGTTCCTAGATCAATTTTGAATTAATTTTATTTTATAAATGCTTTATTTTTCAAAACTTGTTCTCTTATGATCAATTTTTATAAAATCTATTTTTTTCTTGACATTATATGTTTAACCCCATGCTTTTGATGTGATCAAAGGAAGAGAATAATGAAGTATAATTTAAGGGGAGGTCAATTTGGTCATCTATTAAAATTTAATTGCGTTATTTTGTGTGCAAAATAACAATATTTGTTTTCT
Source organism: Boesenbergia rotunda (assembly GCA_024364735.1). Lineage (NCBI taxonomy): Eukaryota > Viridiplantae > Streptophyta > Magnoliopsida > Zingiberales > Zingiberaceae > Boesenbergia > Boesenbergia rotunda. Next base: position 48,599 of record JAGFNQ010006688.1, on the reverse strand, counting down.
TGTCTCAAATAGTCAATGTTATCTTCATGTTTGATTACCCCAACTTAACTTGGATTAATGCACATCAAAAAGGGGGAGATTGTAAGTACCCAGGGTGGTTTTGATGTGATCAACCAAGTCAACTTGGGTCTTGGTCTGTTTTGATCCCTATGTCTAAGTGTGCAGGCAAAAGATGTAGCAGACGAGAAGGATGACACGGGAAAGGGAGCCGACGGGCTCAGTGCATCCGAGGGACTCGAAGATTGTGGAAGAGTACACTAGTGGAGTGAGAAGGGCGTGCCCAACGTCTGAGGGACGAGAAGTCAGGGAGGAAGCTCATTCGAGGCGCAAGGCCAAAGATGGATTCGGGTGAGCCTAACTTTGGTTAGCCGGAAATCACCCAAGCGAAAGAAGGATGAAAAAGTCAAAGTCAACATACAGAAGGCGCCTTAGTTGTTGAGTGAGGCGCCTTAGCTACAAAGGAGCAGCCTTGCAATTGTGTAGAGCTGAGGCACCTCAGTTTAAACCTAAGGCGCCTCAGATCAGAACGGGGGCACCTCAGATCAGAACTAAAGCGCCTCGAATCAAGGTTTATCAACAGTTTACCGTTGGCTTCGTGGATAGAACTGTATCCATCTGAGGCGCCTCAGATCACAATTGAGGTGCCTCAGGTTCACGTCAATACAACGGTAAGTTAAGTTTTTGGGCTATTAAAAGCCCTTAGAAGCTAGGTATAGAGATCAACAATTATACTACATTTTCCTAGCTATTTCCAGAGTTGTTTAAAGTCTGTAAGAGGCTACTCCGCCAACAAACAAAGAAGATTTTGATAGTGGAGCTTTCAACTATCACGCCCCAAGAGGCCTGTGCTCATTCGAAAATCGAGCAATATCTCCCCTGTACGGCGGACAATCTGAAACTTTTATACATACACACATCTCCATCCAAATAAAACACAGCCACACTCGGCTGACATCCACATAGACACAACCATACAGTTAAATAATTTGCATAATAAATGATAAATGAAATAAATAACTCTCCATAAACTAAGTGCAGCAAATCCAAATCCGGTAGAAGTAAATAAATACACGACCAAGGAAAAATCTAATACTATCTGAAATAATAACAAAACCAAAAACGATACCAATACGATAAGGTTACTATGAAAGTATGAAAACAGCAAGGACTACTCAAGCGGGGACTGGCAGTTGGATCCTCTCCTGGCGGCACGAGATATAACTATCAATTACCTGAAACAAAAAGGAGAACGAGAGGTGGTGAGTTCCGGGTGGAACTCTGGGAGTATAAGAACAGATAAATGCATAATATATAAAAAGGGTATAACAAACATATACAGTCTCTGGAATAAAGAAGATAAAACAAATGCATCTGTACAAATAAAACATACCTGAAAACCATGTAACACGTAGGGGTAAGATCAGAAATCCCCCTAATACCTCAATAAACTACTAATACTGCCAAGCAGATCTAGATAACATAATAAATGCAAATCATAATCGTATATGCATGTCAATCAAAAGCAACAATCATAGCTCAATCAAATACAGCAAATACAAGCAAATGCATGATGCATAATATGCGTATGATGTGATGACCTGCACTGTACACACACCAACCATCGCTACATTGGATAGGTTGAGTGGACAAGATACAAACATCGAGCACATGTGGCTATGCAAATACACCACAATATCTGTGACCCTAAATGAAAAATCCTGAAACACCTATGAGAACTCCAAATGCCTGGGGAGTATCAACTGTTTGTACATAACTCTGACTGAGCATGGCACAACAAGAAAGTATATTCGACGACCCGTCTCAACCACAAGGGAGCCAATGGTCGTCGAGCTGCAAACAATGCTATGATGCATGCCACTAATATGCACAACCTCAATCAAACCAAAACCAAGCAACAATATGATACGAAAACACAATCAACACTAAAATAAATAAACATGCACTAATCTACTGGGTAGGGTTATCTAATGTCAACCAAAATCCTAAATAGGTCAAATGATTATTCTACAATACACGCATACACGTGGTACGCTTTAGATCAGAAGCCAAGAGATGAGACTGTATAACTAAACATTTTGAATCATTACTCAAAGGTCAAGCAAGAATAAGTATTAAGCAGGAAAACAAGAAAAATAGATTTAAGATAAAATAACCTACACAGATGATATAACAGCCATGCATTTAAGGTAAACTAGTCTACAAGAATCAAGTAAGAAGTACCCACCTTAAATAAAGAATGTATCCAAATAAACCTTACGTCCAAGTGCTCGTATCAACTTAGAGTTGTGTATTAAGAATAAGATTTAACTATGTATACAAGTAATTAACTACATAAACTAATTACTAAACTAGACTAAGATTATGCCTAATTATGAGGTCAATATATTTAATTAATTATAAGTCCAATTAATCTAATGATTTACCCAAATCATCACCTCCCCTTCGAATTCCTATTCTTTACGAATTAATTAATTTACCTACTAATTACCTAATCATCCTATTATATATTTCATCAGTCATGAGTAGTCCTTTAATCAATCTTCCAATACCATACTTAATTTCTTAAATCAACGATTAATCACATTAGTTAACCTACTAATAGTTAATTAATTACTCTCTTAATCAACTCCTTAATCTATGATTCATTAATTAGTACCTTGATTAACTAATAATTAAATTAAATAACCCAATGGATTAATCTATCAACGGTAAATAAAAATTCTTAATTTACTCCTTAATAGTGATTAATTTTCCAACTAAACCAAATCAAAATAACAATCAAAACTAATTCAACTCGCAAGCCTCTAATCCACAACAAAACACAATCCCATATCTCCTCTACCAAATCCCTCCTCTAGTGATCAAGACTCCCATTACCCAAATAATAGCAACCTAATAAAAAGAGGCCCTTACCTTTGTCGAGCTGCCCTGCGCCGGTGGTGAAGAGAAGGTGGCGTCGACACTGTGGGAGAGGGGTCGTGGGTGGCTGGCTCGTGCAAGGAGGAAGGGGTGGTTCGACGGCGGCGAGTGGAGGGTTGCACCGATTGGTTAAGCGGCGTTGTGGTCGTGCGACGGCGGTGAAGAAACAATCGCGAAAGGAGGGATGATGGTCGGCCCCCGGGCAGCCATGATGTTGGCCACTGCACCGACGAAGGGTGGCACTGCGTGGACGACGGTGGCACATGGGGACAGGGTGAGTGGCATCAAGGAATTTAGGGCACGGGAACTAGCGAATATATATATATATATATATATATATATATATATATATATATAATCCACCTAGTGTTCAATTATTTACGCAAACATTTCCAAAATTTTATAAAATTATTCTAAAATTTTTCATATAGTTATTTCTAATTTTTCTCTAAGTGTTTCAATATTTGACAATATGCTTAAGTCAGTGATACATTGAACAAGGGAAGGGTGAGTGAAGAAAAGAGTACCGAAGTGAACTAAAGTCCTAGTTAACCTAGGCACAGAGTCCTGGTTCTATGAATTGGGCACTAAGTCCTGGTCACGGGCTGGGCAACTAAGTCCTGACGTAAAGTTAGGCACGAAGACATGGTGAGTGAAGCTAGGCACGAAGACCTGGTGAGTGAAACTGGGCACTAAGTCCTGGTGAGTGAAGCTGGGCAAAAGTCCTGATGAGTGAAGTTAGGCACGAAGATCTGGTTCGAGGAATTGGGCACTAAGTCCTGGCCGAGGGTTGGGCACTGAAGTCCTGGACCTAGGGTTTGGGCACGAAGTCTTGGTCCGAGGGATTGACCAACTTAGCTGAGCGATGACTAAGGACTAGAGACGGGTCAGGGTCGGACGTCTTGAGATCCGAGAGTATCGAAGGCTAAGCAAAAGTCCACCCGAATGGACTGGGTGGCAACCGTCTCTGAGAGGAGTAGGTTGAAGGCGCGTTCCCGGGGGTGGGAACTTAGGCGTCGGTTCGACCTAGGGTTTCACGGAAATCCGAAGTCAGATCCATTTCGTTAAGGCTAAGATTGTATATGTGTTTGCCTTGTATTTATGTATCTTGCAGGTACCTAAAAGTGAAGACAAAGCAGGCAAACAAACACACAACGCGGCTGGAAAATAGGCTCCAGGGCGCCCCCATCAACCAGGGCGCCCTAATGGAACCAGGCGCCTCATCGAAGGAGGCGCCTGTGTTCAATGAGGCGCCCTGTATGTCTAGGGCGCCTTGGTCAAAAGCCTTATCGGCTGCTGCGAGTTCGACGCGGAGATAAGCTTTGACCAAGCTGTATGAGGCGCCCCCTTCAACACAGGCGCCCCAATGAAGCCTATAAAAGGGGCTTCGACCCCTCAGCTCAGACACAACTTCCAAGATCATTCTGAGCTTTCTGACTGACGACAAAGCGCTAACGATGAGGCTCTGTGACCAAGGAAGCTCCGGGAGGAAGTGCGCGGCACTTCGGAGTTCCAGATCGGCCGAGTCTTTGACTCTTTCATTTGGTTTGATTTACATTTAGTACTTAATTTCTTTAAATCTTTTTGATTGTAAATCTTGCACTGTAAGACGGGTTTCTCCGCCTCCGGAAAGTCCGGAAAGGAGACCATTAGTGGACGGGTGTTCCCGTGCTTAGGCTTTGGATGTACTGACCCTGGGGGGTTGGGAACCAAGTAAATCCCGTGTGCATTTTGTGTCGTCTTTTATTTTTTGGTTTTGTTTTCCGCTGTGCTACTAACTCTGTGTCCAGAACGAACGAACAAAAGTTTACATGAATTTCCGCGAGAAGTTTTTACGGTCGATATTCACCCCCCTCTATCAACGGCACCGGTCCAACAAGTGGTATCAGAGCCAGATCTCTCTTCACCGGACTAACCGCCGACGGAGTAAAGACACCAGGAGTTGAGGGGGAGCCCAGGGGTGAATCAGGTACATTTTATTTTTAATGTCAAATTTTAAGTTTCATATTACGTGTTTCAAGTGCAGGGAGAGAGGACACTACAAAAACCAGTGTCCTACTCGTAAGACTCGAACTTCACCACCGGAAGTAAAGGAGGCACCAGCGCCCGGAGTCCGGCGGGATAAAAGTCAAATACGGTGCATTAAATGTGAAAAGTACAGACACCACAAAAATAAGTGTCCGGCAAAGGTACACAAAATTTCCGTTCCGAAAAATTTTCAAATTCCTGCACAATCGTATGATAAGTTAGATAAGTTTTCTAAAAAATTAAATTTACTGCATAGTCAAATTAATATTTTGCATGCCCAATTAGAAAATGTATATATTGCCAAAGTATTATAAATTAACTGTTTAATCCGTAATGTTAATTCAATAATTTCTAAAATTATTTCTAATAAAATTAATTCTGAAGTTAATTCTGATAAAATTAATTCTGAAATTAAACCTGATAATTTTACGGTTAACTCTGAAATTAATTCTATTAATTTTATTGATTCTGATAAATTTGCTAATAACTCTGGAATTAACTTTGAAATTCTTAAGGAAAATCCTGAAATTAACTCTGAAATTATCAAGGATAATTTTGAAATTTTTAAGGATAATCCTGAAATTAACTCTGAAATTCTTAAGGATAATCCTGAAATCAACTTTAAAATTATTGAGTATAATTCTAAAATTAATTCTAAGGATATTTCTGAGGATAATGGAGATGAAATCTGCTTAGATGATAATTTAATTATCAAATTTTTAGATAATGTTAAAGATTATTACAAAACATTAACTAGTGACCCAAATTACTCCACCTACTATGAGGATATTGAAGGATGTGATTTTAATGATGAGGATGAGGAGAAAATTGAATTTTCTGAGATCAAGGCTATAGTTAATAAAATTTACAAAGATTCAAATAAATCAGAATTATTAGAAAAACTTGAAAAGATAAATAAAGAAGAAATAGTAAATGAATCCGATATTTTCGAAATAATGAAAATGATGAAATTAAACCCACAACTTTTAACCAACCCAAAAATTTTGAAACTTAAATCAAGTTAAATCTTAAAAACTTTAATTTTAATTTTTAATCTTCATTTAATTCTGTATGTAACCTTAAATTAATTTTTACCTTAATTATTTCAACCTTAATTAAATCTTAATTATTACCTTAATTATCTCAACCGTAATTAAATCCTAATTTAACTTTAATTAAATCCTAATTTCACTTTAATTAATTCCTAATTAATTTAACTTTAATGAATCCCTAATTGATTTAACTTTAATTAATTCCTAATTAATTTAACTTTAAATAATTCTTAATTAATTTTAAATAATTCTTAGTTAATTTAACTTTAACTTTAAATAATTCTTAATTAATTTAACTCTAACTCGTAAATATCTTAAACTCAAATTAAATAAAATTCTACCCAAACTGTAACAATTAAATTAATAATAATAAATATGTCAAAGTGGGTTGACATATTCGCAGATTTACACGACATATATCAAATCGAGAATTTGATACATTTTTAGAAACTTAATTAAAAGTCTTGACTTGTTTGACTCATGCATAGCTGCCATGCCATGCATCTGCTATTTTTTTAAATATATGTCATGTCATTCATGTTTAATTTTATTCATGATTTAGAACGGTTAAAGGAAAAAGGCTAGTTGAAACTTGAACAACCTAGTATTAGGTGGAGGTGAGATGATAGTACGTTAGGGAGGCTCTTCTAATAAAGTCAAGTAAGGTAAGGCGTACCCTACTTGGTCTGTTTAGTCTGGTGGAACTAGCCGAAGCTACCGATCCAAAACCTAAACTAGTTAGACCAAAATTTTTAAAAAGTAAATTTGAAAATGAATTTTCGATGAAAGGCTTTGTCGAGGAAAGGGTTGTTGCTCCAATAAGGCTACGGCCAAAGAAGGCCTCTGTGTCTCGCCAAGACCTAGAAGTCGATTATCGAAAATCAAATTCAATTTACTATTTGATAAATTTGAATCTAACACAAGTTTTAATTAACTCTTAGATTTAAAATTCAAAGAAAAATTAATCAAGCATCTCACAATACACCCATAAGGCAACCATGTTTGCTTGTACTGAGACATCTAAAATGGGTGAGATGTTAAGGACTAATAAATTGAAAAATATTTTTCAAAAATATTTTCCAAAATTCTTAGAATATTTTTCTAAAAATTTATTTTCAAAATAGTGCTTTAACATAATAATGTTTTTATAGATTTCATGCTTGTTTGATTGTTTATACATATTATACATTTTCAAAAGTATATCTTTTTGAAAAATTGTTTGACATACACAATTAGACACAAGGCCCTTAGGTCAATACTAAAGTCCCTTAAGGTACTTAGATAGAGTCAAACAATGTTGGATACAGGGGGAGGGTTTTTCTTGGTGTTTTTTTAACTGTGCTTTACAAATCACTATCACTTATGTTTTCCGAAAACGGTGCCTGACAAATTACCTTCATTTCAAAATATGTTTTTCAAATACTCATTTTTTAAAAAATGTCAGTATTTCAAAATGCATTTTAAAAATTGTGCTTATTTCTCTTTTGATCTTGATAAACCCTAAAGATACAGAGGAAAGTCTACCTCATGATCTACAAGGATTCCTAGGATGTGTCAAATTTAGGGGGAGTCTAAGTCAAAAGAAAATTCTCTGACAAGTATTTTTCAAAAAAAAATTTGGCAATTATTTTTGAAATTATTAGATAATTCATTTGGTCTAAAACCAAACACTAAAGACTTAGAGGAAGAGTACTTGTGGTCAACAAGCTTCCTAGGACTGGGTCAAGCTTAGGGGGAGGTCAAACTGAAAGAATTATTGAACATTTTAGAATAATATGTTTTCATGCACTGTATTTTTAAATCCTTTTGAAAACATAAGGAATTTTTTTTTCAATACTGTCATTTGTTCTTTTATCAATTTTTTTTTTGTTTATAAAATTCCTTTGAAAAATAATATTTACTTGAGTTTGGAGAATTTCCAGGACACATAGGGAAATATCCTTGTAGTTAACAAGGTTTCCTAGGATTGTGTCAGACTAAAATATTATGTTTTCAAATATCCTTCAAAAAATGTATGATATTTTTCAAAAAAGTACTTATTTTTTTTCCAAAAGGTGCATAATATCTTATTTTTCAAAAATGCATAATACCTTTCAAAGTTACTTATATTTTCCAAAAATGCATAATATCTTTCAAAAGTACTTGCATTGTTGTCAAAAACTCAATATTGTTCAAAAGTACTTGCATTGTTTCCAAAAAGCTCAATATGTCTCAAAAGTACTTGCATTTTTGAAAATGATCAAAATATTTTTCAAAGTACAGATATTTTTCAAATACTAACATGTTTCAAAGAATATTTTTTTAATCTTTTTCAAAGTGAAAATATGTTAAGTGTAAAATATCTTTCAAGATTATTTTGACAACATTTTTCAAAGTATTTGTTTGCAATCTTTTGAAAAATCTTTTCTAAATGAAAGTTTTTCTAAGGCAAGAATTTTTCAAAAGTTCAAACATTTTCCTACAAATACAAAATATTTTTTTCAGAATTGCACAATACTTTTCAAAGTGGAATTTTTTTGGGGTGAAATTTAAGTACTGAGTTGTTTAACTAGCTTTTTGCTATGCTTTCAAAAATTATACTAAGTACTTTCAAAAAGCAATCTTTTTCATTGTTGGTGCAAGTGTTTTGGTCATTTTTTTGATGTATGACAAAGGAGGAGAGAGTGCGCGCTTAAGTTAGAATTTTCTCTTCCTAAATTTAAGCCAGAAATTTTTTTCCCAAAAAGATCAAATGAGATCAAAATGCTTTTTAAAAAGGGGAAGAGTGAGCTGAAGTTTTTCTCCCAAAGGATCAAAACTTATTTTCAAAACTTAGGTCATTTTTTTTCAAGGATTATAATTTAGCCCTTTCAACCAATCTAACTTAAGATATTGTCAAACATCAAAAAGGGGAGATTGTTGGTGCAAGATGCATCAGTGATGTCCTCCTCTAAGTGTTTCAATGTTTGACAATATGCTTAAGTCAGTGATACATTGAACAAGGGAAAGGTGAGTGAAGAAAGGAGTACCAAAGTGAACCAAAGTCCTAGTTAACTTAGGCACTAAGTCCTGGCCGCGGGATGGGCAACTAAGTCCTGACGTAAGGTTGGGCACGAAGACCTGGTGAGTGAAGCTGGGCATGAAGACCTAATGAGTGAAGTTGGGCACTAAGTCCTGGTGAGTGAGCTGGGCAAAAGTCCTGGTGAATGAAGTTAGGCACGAAGACTTGGTTCGAGGAATTGAGCATTAAATCCTGGCCGAGGGTTGGGCACCGAAGACCTAGACCTAGGGTTTGGGCACGAAGTCTTGGTCCGAGGGATTGCCCAACTTAGCTGAGCGATGACTAAGGACTAGAGACGGGTCGAGGGTCGGACGTCTTGAGATCTGAGAGTATCGAAGGCTAAGCAAAAGTCCACCCGAATGGACTGGGTGGCAACCGTCTCCTGAGAGGAGTAGGTTGAAGGCGCGTTCCTGGGGGTGGGAACTTAGGCGTCGATTCGACCTAGGGTTTTGTGGAAATCCGAAGTCAGAACCATTTCGTTAAGGCTAAGATTGTATATGTGTTTGCCTTGTATTTATGTATCTTGCGGGTACCTAAAAGTGAAGACAAAGCAGGCAAACAAACACACAACGCGACTGAAAAATAGGCTCCAGGGCGCCCCCATCAACCAGGGTGCCCTAATGGAACCAGGAGCCTCATCGAAGGAGGCGCCTATGTTCAATGAGGCGCCCTGTATGTCTAGGGCGCCCTGGTCAAAAGCCTTATCGGCTGCTGCGAGTTCGGCGCGGAGATAAACTTTGACGAAGCTGTATGAGGCGCCCCCTTCAACACAGGCGCCCCAATGAAGCCTATAAAAGGGGCTTCGACCCCTCAGCTTAGAACACAACTTCCAAGATCATTCTGAGCTTTCTAACTGATGACAAAGCGCTAACGACGAGGCTCTACGACCATGGAAGCTCCGGGAGGAAGTGCGCGGCACTTCGAAGTTCCAGATCGGCCGAGTCTTTGACTCTTTCATTTGGTTTGATTTACATTCAGTACTTAATTTCTTTAAATATTTTTTATTGTAAATCTTGCACTGTAAGACGGGTTTCTCCGCCTCCGGAAAGTCCGGAAAGGAGACCATTAGTGGACGAGCATTCCCTTGCTTAGGCCTTGAATGTACTGACCCTGGGGAGTTGGGAACCAAGTAAATCCCGTGTGCATTTTGTGTCGTCTTTTATTTTTCGGTTTTGTTTTCCGCTGTACTACTAACTCTGTGTCCAGAACGAACGAACAAAAGTTTATGCAAATTTCCGCGAGAAATTTTTATGGTCGATATTCCCCCCCCCCCCCTCTATCGACGGCACCTGTCCAACAACACGTACTTTACATCAGCTGTCCTGGATTAGCAACCACACTGGTTGCATCTAAGTAAATCTTCTGTGTCTTTTACTAGTTTGTTTCATTATCTATGTTTATAATTAATTACTGTAACTAACGTCTATCTTTGTAAGAATTTGTAAAAGATCAAAATATTCTTTACAGGATAATTCACCCCCTCTCTTGCTGGCCTGCTAACGGTCCTACAGCTGGCACCTCCAAAAGTATTAAGGGCTCTCTTTAATGAACAAACATTACGAGATGCCTCTGAGTGTATTCCGACTGAGGGATACTTATTCCCGACCGGGAGTTACAACCGAAGGGGATTGCAACTGAAGGGGATACTCTCCCCAATCAAGAGTTCCGAATGGAAGGAATGCCTTTCCTAACTGAGATTCCCAACCGGAGTGATACTTGTTCCCGACCGGGAATTCTGCTATCCCAACCGGGAACATTCACCCTGGGAACAATGGTCCATACCAAGTTAATCGCACCAAAGGCCCCCCGCGCGAGAGAAGTTCTCCTTCTACATTTATTTAGCCGTACTTTATTAAAGAAGTTATTTCCGATCAGGCCAATCCCCCGAGTAATTCTCGATCGGGGATCACCTACGACCAGATCGGTGAACCCATATGGAAATTGCTACATCACGTAGCCAGCTCCTGAGCCACGTGGCCCAAATGATTAAGTTCCTGATCTCCGACAAAGAGCTCGGGGTCATATTCTCATATCTAGGAGCAAGGTTGCGTAACTAAGTCCAACCTGAGCTGAGCACGAAGGGAGGAGAGGGCTTAGCCAGTGGACAAATAAGTGGGGAGCGGATAGGACAAATTCTGAGGATACGCTGAGATTTTTTTTTCACTAACGGCCTAAATTTTCCCAATCAAGAGGCGACCTGATCAACTATTGATCTGATGAAAGTCAATCCGACAAGGAGTTGTTTGACCTGAGGCGACCCAGACCTATCCAGAGTTCTCAAAAAGTTGATCCATCATCCGATCTCAGTCGGATCACTCACTAAAGTCGTATCATTAAAAATCTTTAAATATTATTGTGAACAACACAACAGATTTAAGTACAGTATGTAAACGCTACGTAAATTTGATAGAGAAAATGGCTCTGCCGGGTGCACATTTGAAACACAGTAGCATTGTAGCAAGTGTTTAGTGCCAAATCACACAAAGAACATCAGTCGCAATCTTCTTTCCTTCCAATCTATACAAGCAGTACAATGTTGAAACTGACACTCCAAATCCCAAACTGCCCTACAAACACTAAAAAGAAAAGTAAAATAGAGAGAAAATATCGCAGCACGAGTCCATAAAGCCAATGAGCAATTTATGTAGCAGACTAGCACGGTGGGAAAAAATAAAACAAATAGCAAAGACAAATCTTAGCATACTGCAACCTCCAATAGCTCCATCGAGCACGCCACACCTGCAGTGAAACCTCTCGTATTGTATGGATCCAGATTCCAGACTGTTATGATAGATGGTTTGCCTCTTTATCTGGTGAAAGGGAGCCGTCCTTCATGAGGTTGATACTCAAGCTTTTAAACCTCTCTCTTGAATACTGACGAGAAGCTTTCCTCCAATCGGTGCCGGCTTTCATCATAGCAACAAATTCTGGGTAACTAATTCGGCCATCCTATTCCATAATCAAGAAAATGCCCTCTATGCTCAATCGAACTATATCAAGATGAATACGATGGGAAAAGAAACAACAAAACAGATAGTTCGCACCTTGTCAGTGTCAACATCCCGTATTATATCATTTAGCACAGTGAGATCGGTTTGGCCAGACTCATCAGCCAAGGCCTCGCTTAATTCATCGAGTTCAATAAAACCACTGCCATCTTTATCAAAAAACATGAAAGCTCTACGGAGATGGTCGTCGTTAGATAATCTTTGTAAGTGAATAATGATAGCGACAAACTCCCCATAGTCCAAGAAACCATTTCCATCGACATCGGCCTGCATATATATTTCAATAAACACATGAATTAGATGGTAAGGGTGATTCAATCATAAAATTCAAGCTCAGTCAGGCCATTAAATTCCTACTCATTCATGTTGCTCGATTTTGAACTATTTTACTTCAAATTTGATATTTGACAAAATTTAAGCTCAATATAAAATTTATTTCTTTAATGAATAAATTACATCGATACACTGCATTATGCAAGACTGCTCATTAGTTAATTTTGTTGAAATTTGAGCTCAAGATTCAAAACCAAATCTAATTATTGTTGACCTACTAAAACATTATTATACTATTTTAATATTCTTGGTATTAAATATTAAATTCTTGGTATTAAATATTATGTTAAATGTATTTATTATTTTAATATTCAATAACACTATTTTTAGTATTTATTTTAATATTTTATTATTTATTAAATTTTTATGTTAGTTTTTTGAAGCATCTAAAAATTGCCTTGTCAAAGCAATATTACAAAGTATTCAACTTTGAGAAAGGATTATTTTGGGTAAAAGCATTTTGAACATGAGTTTACCAAACATCTTGACTTTGGAAATAGCACTCCATAGTCCAGAAAATATTTAAGATCTGTATTGTCGTCCAGATCTTTCCAATTGTATCTCTTTTCTACTTAATTGCAGCAGCAATTGTGCACACTTAACCAAACTTCATTTCTTTAGAAATATGCCATCAGGATTATTTCCTGGACAATACTCAATCAGACAAACCAACTTAAACTTGGAAAAATATATGGATTACTTAGTAGTTGATCTTGTAGATATTCTTACATATATGAACGTTGCCCAAATGATACACCAATGCACCATCAGTAATCAGTTCAGATGAAATGTAAATATATGTTGCATGAAAAAAAATGTAGTAGCCTGCAACAAACATTCATTTGTCTTCAAAAGTTTTAACCGTGTTATTAGTTTATTTCATAAATTCTTTTCCATATATAACATTTATAGGGGGCTTACGCAGATAGTCAAATTTAACAGATGAATATTGCACAGAAGTTACACCAACAGCCATCAGTTCATATGTAGAGTAAATATAGATGGCATAGCAAATAGGTTTAGCAGAGTCTGCCATTACTTGAACATTGATTTATCTCCAAAAGTTTTAACCACCTGGGGTCATATATTGAGAAGTGTTGATGCAGTAAACTAATTACACGTGCTTAAATTTGGTAGGAGATTTCAGGCGAAAACAATGGGCCTTTGAGTTGGGTAACCATATTCAGTGCATTAAGAAATAAATGGACTTACAGCAATATAGTTTTGGAAAGAAAGGATGGTTTACATCAAGTACTTTCCCAAAAAAAATGGAAAATGTAGAAAAATATCAGATAATAAGTATATTTAACACTAACTGAACATTATTTTATCAAAATGTTATGGACAATTTCAAACCATAGATTAACAGTTTGAGATATAGTGAAGAAATGACTTACTGCTTCCATTAACAGCTTCATCTCTGCTTCACCCAACTGAGAGCCAACCTTTAGAAGGCCAGCTTTTAATTCTTCAAATGATATCTTGCCATTGTTATCTGTATCCATTAACCTAAACATGTCTCTGATAACCTCAACCTCTTCAATTGACAAATGTTCAGCTATCACCTGAAAGTGTTGGGTGATTAGGATTTATCAAACTTGATAACAATCAAGATAAAATATAAATATAAAAAACCTAACCCGCATTGCTTTCTTTTTAAATCTGTTCATCACTGAGAACTGTTTCAACCTTGCTCTTACAATATCACCCAATGGAACATTGGAAGCCTTCTTGGCATTTTGCAACCATGGATGTTCTATCAGATACAAATATCAGGGAATTATTATCATATGAAAAGGAAAGTCTACAACAGCAGAATCAGGATATAGTTATATCAATCTCAACTGTCACATTTTGAGAAGCAAAATAAAGAGTTTGGTTACCAAACTAGAGGCCATTTAATTCACATGTAAATATTAAAAGGAATAGATAACCCCAATGATGTGAGAACAAAATGATAAATGTTATTAGTTGTATTTAAATTGGCACTGCAGTTAAATAATATGCTTATAGACTGTCCTACGTCCTATCTTTCTCAAGAATTGTTTTTTTTAAACATTCTTGTTTGGTATATCTAACTAAGAAAAGATAGAACTAGATAAAAGTGGATGCTACTTTCTTATCCGTCATGTAGTATTACCTCGACTATGGTCTGCTGCAGTTCTAACATGCACATTTCCAAATGCTTCAATTTTACAATTGTTGGTCCAAACTAAAAATATTAATATATAACTATCTTTTGCATCAGAATGAATTTCACTTTTTTTTTCGCCCCTGGGGCTATGGTGCAGCGGTAGGGCAACTAGTCACTAACCCGAGGCATCCGCAATTCGATCCCCAACTATGGCGTATTTGCAGGAATTTTTCCTCCTAATGGGGTGCTAACCCTGGGACGCTAGGCTTCTAGACCGCCCATCGCGAGCGCTTCCCGATTTACCCTGACGGCCAGTGGGAAACTTCCATGGGGCCGGGCCGGTCGTTCGAGGTTGGAAAAATCTCATTAATCATGGAATTTCACATTTTTCTTTTTCATAATTTTCAGTAACTAAGAAAGAAAAAAAAATATAGAATACAAAGAAAAAGGAAGGTTATCAAAGTAGAACATGCTTTAGCAGTATTTTTACTAAGTAGGGAAGTAAATAGCATGGTACATTACCCCCAAGTATATACTTTGAATCGCTATTAACATAAAACATACACTCCTATTCAGATCAAATGAATTACAAGGTTTGCAAATATTTTGGAAGAAACTATACGAAATTGCCCATTAGCACAGAAATGTCAATGGATGAATGACAAATGTATGCTGAAAATTAACAATGTGAATTGGAGCTGATCCAGATGCTTCATGCTAACCGACAAAAAAATTAGCATACGTCAGGTCTACCTAGTTACCTAGTTGAGTCAGGAAACGGTTCCAGAGACGGGCTGAATCTGCATAAGCTCTTTAGCTGCATGGACAAGCACTCACTTTGAGGTATATGGAAGGAGGGTGGTCAAGGACGCACGCAAAAAGAACTTTCAAAACATCAACCACAGTGAACTAACAAAGCTCTAGGCGATTTCTGATACATCTTTTAAGAATTCACTAATTTTATAATGATTGACCTTTCTCAACCTTAATCCATAACCCAATATTGATTCAACTTCAACCACACAAAGTAACCCTACCTCAACTCACCCTAGATGAGTTGCTTGTAACTCAGTCGAACCTCTACTCACCTAACTGAGCTCAAAGTAATTTGGTCATCGAAAGTTCAAAACAAAATCCAACTCGGTCAAGCTCATACCCCACTGAATCTTTCATCACCAACATCGTAATTGAGATGCTAGACTCAGAGACTAATAAAATTTTGTATATTTTATAGTTTTGACCTTTATAGATTGGTGTCATTTGCACAAAGGTACTAAGCATGAAGCCGACAGGAGAGAAGAGGTTTGGTTCATAATTCATGTAACTCACATATATATATATATATATATATATATCAAAGGTTCTAGCTAAGGATGGGGTGGCTTAGTTTGGAGCCTCTCTCTGGCAAATTAGTGGTTTAATTCCAGAGCCACAAGCTCAGATGTTCAATCTAATGTAATAATAATAGATAGGGAAAATGGGAAGGCAATGAGCTCATAAATGAAGTTGAGGCTAGGTATGATGGAGGTCTCCTAGAATATATATATATATATATATATATTCCCTAGGGAAAAAAATCTAAAATTTTCAATTTGGTGTAATAGAAGATAATGTTAAAAACAGAAATATAACTTCAAAAAAATAGACATCTTTTTGAGGAAAATGACTTCAAAAAAATGTCAAAGTTATTTCTCACACATTTGCAAGTCATTCACTTTATCAATAAAGTGTCTTCCACCCTCTTCTGACATCTAAGCAAGCTGATCAATCGGATAAGTCAGGCAGATAAACCAGGTGTGCGTGCATGCCAAACAGGCCAGTCGACAAGTTGGTGTTGAGACAGTGGACACGTATGGAAAATGCAACTGTTATGTATCAAAGGTTTGTAAATAAATTATTTTGAGATTTGATCAGAAAGAAAAAAAAGCATAGATGCATACATAGATGGCATGGTGTTAAAAATTAAGATCATAAAAAAATATACAGATGATCTGAGGGAAGTCTTCAATATATTCAAAGAGCAGGAGCCTAGAATGAGGTTGATGTCCGAAGTGTACCTTTAGAGTCAAAACCAAGAAAGTTTTTACATTGATAGTTCGCTGAAGGAGAATTCTTGTAAACCGAGAAAAGGTTAGAATTATGTTGGAGATAAAGCCCTTTAAAACAAGCCAAAGGTACAAAGATTAAATCGGAGGATGGAAGCATTGAGAAGTTTTTTTTTGTCAAAGTTAACACAGAGAAGCTCCTCTATTTTAAGTTTTGAAAGTCAAACAATTTATGTCAGAGGCAGGACCGTAAAAAGCTTTTAAATGTTGAGTTTTACACAGATAACCATAGTTAGCTCGGCCGAATGTAGGGGATCGACTGATAGTTTACTGGGTAGTCACAGCATGCACTGAGTGTTCATGTTGAAAGAAAAATGGGGATAGGAGTGACAAGTGTACTATATAAGTCATGCCATGAAAAGGATCAAATTGAGATCTCGCCAATAGATGCATCAGTGATAGCAACAAGAAACCTTCAGGCTTATCAACATGATCATACAACTAAAATATTGCCAAAGTATCCACTTCTACACATCTTGAACCAATTAGATGTGACAGACAAAATGTGATAGGTCATTGACCTGGCAAGTTTAATCTGGCGTTTCAAAGGAGGTCATCCACATAGTTCAAATTGTTGAATTTTATTATAGAAGTGATGGGTGTAATGATAGAATTGAATAAAGACAAAAATTAGATGTTGTATATAGCAGGTTTCATTACCCGGAATAATGATGGAGCCAAACTAGTTTTGATCAGCTTGGACTTGAAGAGTGCCCTATTGAAAGAATCCAATGAGCTTGTATCAGCCAAGAGGGATGTGAAAAAGAGGAATCTTCTGTCCCATCTTTCAATAGAACACTCGTTCCTTCAATTTTTCATCTGGTTTGAGGTGAAATGTTGTATCACCCTTGAGAGAAGCAGATTTGTTACTCCTCGTGAAATACTCTCAGTAACAACAACTCTTAAGATGGAATCTTCAGCTAAAAAGACTCTGAGGTGGCACATAGAATTCAGGTGAAATGATTGATCAGCTAAATTCCAACTATCCAGCAGTTGAATGATAAGGGGGTAAAGAGGAAATGGAACACTCAGAATTGAGAAATCCTTAGAAGTGGGTTGTGCAGTTAAGAAGAGGGGCATATATGGGTCATGAAGAAGAATGGTGTTTTGATATAATTTTCTCAAGCTTGGCCTTGGTAATACAAGAGGGCTTGAGATAAAAATTTTCCCAGCAGAACCCCTCTGCTTCAGCTTGGGTTAAGGAATGCAAGCTCAAAGGGTTCTGCTTCAGCTCCGGTTAATTAAGGAATATAAGCTCGAAGGGGTTCTGGTTAGGGGTGGGGAAAACATACCGAATTTTTGGTATACTCCACTTACAATACTAGAATATACCTAAATATACTGATATTATCGTATACCAAAAATTTCGATACGGTATTAGACCATACCGAATTTTTCGATGGTATCAGTATAGGTATCAGTATGGGATTTAGTATTTCGGTATGGTATACACCGTACGGATACCAAAATTTTAAGAGAAATAGTATGAAATTTATACCATATCAAAATTTCAGTACGGTATTGGTATGAATTTTCTTATATTGAATTGTTTTGGTACGGTATACGATTTCAGTATCTGTATACCATACCAAACCACCCCTAGTTCTGGTTGCACCATTTCAGTAAATTTGAGAAACTTAGACGAAGAAATTCAGCTTAATTAGTCTTAATTCAGTCAAGGTGGCAAAATGCAATTTGCTCACACCCAACACCCCTGCCAACCCGTCTTAGGACCAACACGGGGGAGGTAAATCACGGGGCTACTAGTCCGGATGCTGTGGCTAGCGCATGAGGAGGGCGGGCACACTAGCTTTGCCAGCTTTTGACCCTCAGACCTCAAGGTGGCAACACTCATGCCCTAACCGTCCATCCCGTGGAGAGTAGCCTTAATTCAGTCAAGCTCAAATTCAAGGTGGGTTGTAAGAGCAATTCAGCCAAGGTGATCCCAATTTGGATGAAAAGCCTGAGCAACTTGGTGATATGAAATATACAAGTTTGGAATTTCAACTAAGTAATGAAGTAAGCCTAAGGTAGAGAAAAGAAAGAAAAGTATATGTTTTCCAAGATGGCAAGAAGAATACTTGCAAGCAAAAAGGAAACTTGAGCTATAAAAAACTTAAGCAAAGAGATCCCTAAGCAGTTAGAAAGTAAAAGTAAAAAATTCTTAACCGGCAGCACCATTTATTAAGAAGGTTGTTCTTAGAACGGAAAAAGATATTCAGACCGGGAATACAACATCAATAACAACAATCAATCTTTATCCCACTAATGTGAGCAGGAATGATTACGAACTCAAGAGTCAGAGTTTTTTGCTGGCAACTATTGGAGAAGAAGATTAGTAGAGATTTTGTATCAAATTCTAGGAAAACCCTTTCTAAAACTTGATTTGAGAGGAAGTAACAAATGTAGCTAAAATTACCCACTAGCACTCAGCCATTAGATGGTGATATGTATACACTGTGGAAATCAACAAAGCAAGCAGTAGGCAATCTGGATACTTCAAGGCTCAAGCCTAACCAACGTAAAGCTGGCAGGAGTCTATGTCAACCCCAGTTCATTTCTCATTCACATTGAATAAAATGATTATTTTATATGAAGTCCTATGATTCTGTTTTATGTATATCTCTATAGTTCGCCCATAAAAATTGTTTGCCAGGGGAGAAATAGTACTATGGAACCATGAACAGGATGACTGTATTGGAATAACAGAATTTGTCACCAAAAACGTAAGCTTTGTTTTTCCTTCAGGAACTAACATGACATGCATGACATTGACCATGTTGAAGTAACCACTCAATTTAAAAGAAACCTAAGAATTAGGTTAGAGCAATCATGGCGACTCAACTGTCCAAAAGGACTTACCCAGCACCTGTAGAGCAGTTAACCGTCGTCTTGGATCTGGATTCAACATCTGCTTCAAAAGACTCTTTGCACTCTCTGAGATTTGTGGCCATGGCTCTCTCTGGAAATCAATCATCCCTCGGCAGGATGAGTTGGTTAAATCATCCAAGGAGTATGAATTAGGTAAACGTGTGGAAAGGAAAGGAAAGGAAAGGAAAGGAAAGTTAGGGACCAAATTGAATGGAATTGAGGTTCAGGACCTCCTACAACCATGGAATACAAAGGCAGGTCCAAAGAGATGAATGAGACATCTGAGGGACCGTAGGACGAGGAACGCTAAGGTGGTGTTGGAGCAGCTTTAGAGTGATGATCTGCAAAGCCAAGTCAGCAACTCGATGGTTGGTCCATGGAAGACATGTCTACGGCTCCCAAGCAATTGCTACACTTTGTAGTAGCATGCAGCTTATGCATCAAAAGACAAGAAAGTTTGCTGAAGAAATGATGAAAGTTTAGGACATGGAGATGGACCGAACAGATTGCTCAACATAAATCTTATTAGAGAAAGGATTCCCAACCAGGCATGCCAATGTAGTGATGCAAAGAAATCTAATAGAAAATGGGGAATATGTATGATCTTTAGTGACCTAATAAAACTTGCCTAAAAAGTTTCTTGTTCCTGGATAGATAAGATGGTGAATAATGCAATAAGCATGTTAAGTTTGTAGAAGCCTTCTTTATGTATAATCAAACTATAATAGCCAAGGAGGGCGAGCTTCATAGAGACCAGAATCAAACTAGAAGTCTAGAAGCCTTCCAGACTTCTATAGGTACTTATTGATTTGAAAAATGCAACTGTTATGTATCAAAGGTTTGTAAATAAATTATTTTGAGATTTGATCCGAAAGAAAAAGCATGAATACATAAATAGATAGCATGGTGGCAAAAATTAAGATCATAAAAAATATACAGAAGATTTGAAGGAAGTCTTCAATATATTCAATCAACGGGAGCCTAGAATAAGGTTGATGTAAGTATCCCGGGATAGTTTTGATATAGTCAACTGAGTCAAGTTAGGTCCTGTTAGGTTTTGATGTCTTGTGTCTAAGTGTGCAAGAACTTATGAGCACAAGAAGTCGAGTGGAAGACGTGGCGAGCAAGAAGAGTGCATGGGAAGAGAGTCGACGGGCTCGGTGCATCCGAGGAACGAAAAACTACGGAAGAGTACACCGGTGGAATGAGAAGGATACGTGCAACGCCCGAGGGACGAAAAGCCGGGGAAGAAGACTACTTGAGGAGAAGTTCGGAAGTTTGGGTTCGGGTGAGCTCAACTTCGAAATATCAGAAATCAACCAAAAGCGGCAGAAGGCTGGTCAACCAAAGGTTGACCAGACTCCACCCATCCAGGGTGCCCAGAGCTGTTCCGAGCGCTCGGAGATGGCTCTCGAGATGGTCTAGGGCGCCCAGAGTATGAGGCGCCCGAGTATGATACGGGTGCTTGAATCAAGCTGAGTTATCCAGAAAATAGCCGTTCTTTTACCAGTTGTGACGCGGATAAGAGTTAACTCAACTCAGGCACCCCCAACGAACAAAGACACTTGAGATGTGCCACGTCAGCAATAGGCTCTATAAATAGAGCTCTTTAGCTCAAAATTAAAGATCAATCAGAGTATTATCTTTCTAATTCTGTGCTAAACGTCTGTGCTTTCAATTACTTGTAAGAGGCTACTCCGCCTACTTCAAAGGAGTCATTTACTGGAGCTTTCAATATCTTGGATTAACAACCACCCATGTTGCAAGCCAAATAAATTCGAAGTCCCTTCTTACTTGTTCTTTGGCATGTTATTTCTGTTCAATTAATAGTATGTCCTTGCTAAGTTCGAAAGCAAGAGATTTTGTTATATATAATTTTTTTGAGGTATTCATCCCTCTCTAGTCGGCCCGACACGACCCTACAGTTGATGTCCTAAGTGTGCCTTTAGAGTCAAACCAATAAAGCTTTTTTAGATTTATAATTCGCGGAAAGAGAATTCTTGTAAACCCAGAAAAGGTTCGAATTATGTTGGAAATAAAGCCCTTTAAAACAAGCCTAAGGTACAAAGATTAAATAGGAGGATGGCAGCATTGAGAAGTTGTTTGTCAAAGTCAACAGAGAGAAGCTCCTCTCTTTTAAGTTTTGAAAGTCAAACAATTGAAGTCAGATGTAGGACCATAAAAAGCTTTTAAATGTTGAGCTTTTGGACAGATTATCATCGTTAGCTTGGCCTAATGTAGTGGATCGACTGAGAGTTTACTGGGTAGTCACAGCATGCATTGAGTGCTCTTGTTGAAAGAAAAATGGGGATAGGAGTGGCAGTGTGCTATATAAGCCACGCCATGAAAAGGACCAAATTAAGATCTCGCCAATAGAAAAACTGTCATATGCATCAGGGATAGCATCAAGAAACCTTCAGGCTTACTAACATGATCATACAATTTAAATATTGTCAAAGTATCCACTTCTTCACATATTGAACCAATTAGATGTGTTGGAAAAAATGTGATAGGTCATTGAGCTGGCGAGTTTAATAAAGCATTTCAAAGGAGGTCATCCACATAGTTTGAATATTGTTGGATTTTATTATACAAGTGATGGGTATAATGATAGAATTTTAACAAAGGCAAAAATTAGATGTTGTATATAGCTGGTTTCATTACCCGGAATAGTGATGGAGCCAAACTAGTTTTGATCAGCTTGAACTTGGAGAGATGTCCTATTGAAAGAATCCAATGAGCAGGTATCAGCCAAGAGGGGTGTGAAACAGAGGAATCTTCTCTCCCATCTTTCAATAGAACACTCATTCCTTCAATTTTCCATCCGGTTTGAAGTTAAATGCTGTATCACCCTCGAGAGAAGCAGATTTGTTACTCCTCACGAGATATTCTCAGTAACAACAACCCTTAAGATAGAATCTTCAACTAAAAAGACTCCTAGGCGGCGCATAGAATTAAGGAGAAATGATTGATCAACTAAATTCCAACTTTCCAGCAGTTGAATGATAAGGAGATAAAGAGGAAATGGAACACTCAGAATCGAAAAATCCTTAGGAGTGGGTTATGCAGTTAAGAAGAGGGGCACATACTTTGTTTATTGGGTTGAGTCATGAAGAAGAATGGTGTTTTGATATAATTTTATCAAGCTTGGCCTTCGTAGTACCAGAGGGCTTGAAATAAAAAAATCACAGCAGAACCCCTCGGCTTCAGCTTGGGTTAAGAAATGCAAACTCAAAGGGCTTCTACTTCAGCTCTGGTTGATCAAAGAATATAAGCTCAAAGGGGTTCTGGTTGAACCATTTCAGTAAATTTGAGAAACTTGGACCAAGAAATTCAGCTTAATTAGTCTTAATTCAGACAAGCTCAAATTCAAGGTGGGTTGTAAGAGCAATCAACTAAGGTGATCCCAATTTAGATGAAAATCCTGAGCAACTTGGTGATATGAAGAGTACAAGTTTGGAATTTCAACCAAGTAATGAAGGTAGAGAAAAGAAAGAAAAGTGAATGTTTTCCAAGCAAGCAAGAAGGAAACCTGAGCTATAAAAAACTTAAGCAAAGGGATCCCTAAGCAGTAAGAAAGTAAAAGTAAAAGATTCTTAACTGGAAACACCATTTATTAAGAAGGTTGTTGTTAAAAGAAAAAAAGAGATTCAGACTGGGAATGATTAGAGAAAATCAAGAGTCCGAGTTTTTTGCAGGCAGCATTGAAGAAGAAGATTATTAGAGATTTTGTATCAAATTCTAGGAAAATCCTTTCTAAAACTAGATTTGAGAGAAAGTAACAAATGTACCTAAAATTACCCACTAGCACTCAGTCATTTGATGGTGACATGTATACACTGTCGAAATCAACAAAGCACATAGTAGCCATTCACATTGAATAAGATGATTATTTTATATGAAGCCCTATAATTCTGTTTTATGTATAATCTCCATATTCCTTACTTAAAAATTGATTGCCAGGGAAGAAATGGTACTATGGAACCATGAACAGAATGACTGTATTGGAATAACAGAATTTGTAGCCAAAAACGTAAGCTATGTTTTTCCTTCAGGAACTAACATGACATGCATGACATTGACCATGTCAAAGTAACCACTCAATTTACGAGAAACCTAAGAATTATGTCAGAGCAATCATGGCGACTCAAATGTTCAAAAGGACTTACCCAGCACCTGTTGAGCAGTTAACCGTCGTCTTGGATCTGGATTCAACATCTGCTTCAAAAGACTCTTTGCGCTCTCTGAGATTTGTGGCCATGGCTCTCTCTGGAAATCAATCATCCCTCGGAGAATTGCCCGAGCAACACCTTGCTCAGTCTCTGTGAACAGAAAAGTAAACAGGCTAGATCGCTCAAACCTTGAGCAGCAAAAACAATTTAAGTTGCAAAACACACACAAGTATCGCTGATACCAGCCCAGAACGGTGGAACTCCACATAGCAGTATGTACAAGATAACTCCAGCACTCCAAATGTCGATCTCGGGTCCGTAATTCCTCTTCAGCACCTCTGGTGCCATGTAATAGGGGCTTCCTACAATCTCTGAAAACCTTTCTCCTGAGAAGAAAGCATCAGCCGTCAGCACTGATTACAAAAAAAAAAAAAAAAACGCGTAGAAAAGTGGAGTGCATAAGAAGAGCCAGAAGCGAACCAGGAC
The DNA here is from genome assembly GCA_024364735.1 of Boesenbergia rotunda. Taxonomy (NCBI): domain Eukaryota; kingdom Viridiplantae; phylum Streptophyta; class Magnoliopsida; order Zingiberales; family Zingiberaceae; genus Boesenbergia; species Boesenbergia rotunda. The sequence continues at coordinate 24,430 of JAGFNQ010006688.1, read as the reverse complement.
GGAAGAAGACGGATAGGCCAAAGTCAATGGCCTTGAGCGGCGAGTTCTCTTTCTTGTTGGCATAAAGGAAGTTCTCTGGTTTTAGATCCCGATGCATGACGCCGTTGGCATGGCACATCCTGACGACCTCAGCTACCGTCCGGAGCACCGCTGCGGCCGAGCGCTCGCTATAATGCCCCTTGGCGACGATCCGGTCGAACAGCTCCCCGCCCTCGCACAGTTCCATCACCAGGTGCACAGCGTCAGCATCCTCGTAGGCGGCGCGAAGCTTGACGATGTTGGGATGGTAAGGCAGGGTGGACATGATGGCCACCTCCCGACGGACGTCCTCAACGTCGACGGCCGTCCGCAGCTTCCGCTTGGAGATGGACTTGCAGGCCAGCGCCTCCCGCGTCGCCTTATCGGTGCAGAGGAAGGTGACGCCGAACTCCCCGCGGCCAAGTTCCCCGCCGAGCACATACTTATCGCCGATCCGGATGCGGAGGTGGCCGACCTGCACGACTTCCCGGAGGACGTTGATGGGCGAAGAATCGAGGTCAGGGGCGAAGAGGCCTTCCTTGGACTTGGCCTTGGGCTTCGGCTTGGGTCGCTGAGTCTGGTCGGCGTCGTCAGGCAAGGCGCCGCAGCAGACCAAGGAATTGCCCATGGCGACGCGATCGGCTGCAGCTCCTCGGAATCGGTCGGCGTTCGCCTTCTTCTAGGGTTCGGGGAGGGGAGAGGAGGCCGGGTCGTGGTAGGCTCATGGGAGCCGTCTCTCCAGGAAGGGCCGAAAAGGGAAGAATTGAGGATAGCGGCGAGCTTGTGATTAGGTGAAAGTGGGCGACGTGGCCGGGTAAACAGCTCAGCTCGGCTGAGCCGGATTAACTGAAACAAGGTTAACTATTTAAGGTTCACTATTAAAGTGCTACTTTGAAGAATAAGCAAGTGTTTTAAGGGAAGGGAACCCTCCTTATAAGGAGATGATACCGTAAAAAGGCCAACTTGGGTATATCCCATGGCGTCAAAGTCGTGCTAGCGTTGAATCGTCACAATAGAAGGAAAACATACCTATTACGGTTTAATACGGGTGTTTTTGCCTTAGTGTGCAATTGAGGAGGGAGTTGGGAAAAATAATTAGAGGATGTTTTTTTCCCGTTGCTCTACTTATCAAATATGAATGCCACTCTGAATAGGAGGGTCAAAAATAAATTTGATCCGTCACCCTGATCCTAATCCGAATCGATTTAAAATTTTAATATTAAGGGTTTTAAGATTCAGATCAAATTAAGTTGGACTTGAATTTGATTTGGAAAAAAGATTCAAATTCGGATTGAGGTCGGGTTAATCTAAGTTGTCCTGAATTGACCTGAAATAGGGTTTTAGGATTTAAAGTTTCAGGTTGATCTTCTTAGGACCGTTAAGCGAGTTAGAGGGGAGAGGAGGTGGTTATTAGCTCCGAAATTTGTTCGATGAAGATTTGTTGCAACAGAAAATTTAAGCAATACTAATACCTCCAATTTTACTTGGTATTCATCTCCTTAAGATGGCTAATCCAAGGAACCACTCTTTTTACACTCTCATATACTATGAAAGATCTCTTTCATGGAGGCAGAGAAGTCTCGTACAAGCTTATAAAAAGATACAACAAGAAACCCAAGCAAACACAAAATAAATCTTATAAGATTTGCATACTTAAATCTTTACTTGTCTTGTTTTCTTCTTCTTCTTTGTTGGAAAACGTTTCTTGAAGTGTACCAACACTAGCTCAAGAATTGGCGAAGAAGGAGGAGAAAAGATGCGAAGGGCTTGCGCTTCAAATCTGCATAAAAACCCTATATACTCGCACGACTTAGGGTTATCAATCGATTACCCAATTGATTACCATGTCAGATCTAGTCATTCAACGATTAGTTTTTGAAGCTTAATTGATTAGCCAATCAATTAAGAAGATCTTAATCGACTGCTGAATCAAGTTAGCACCTTTCTGTGCTCTCGCGCAATACAACCATAATCGATTGGCTAATCAATTACGGCCCTCCTTAATAGATTGTTCAATCAATTAAGAGGATGGTGAATCGATTACCCAATTGATTCAACATGCTTTTGTTCTCGCAATAATCTTGTGTCAATCGATCACCTAATCGATTGGCAGACCTCTTAATTGATCACCCAATCGATTACAGACCCTTTTGTTCTCACGAGACAACAACCCAATCGATTGATTGATTGGCACCCTAACACAAGTTTAGGATTCTCTTGCCTAACCTTGGTCAACCGTGACCTGTTAGGACTTCCTCACCAAGTGTCCGATCAACCCTTTGACTAACTTGGACTTTTCCTTTGCCTAGTTCCCAACTAGGACTTCTCTCGTACCAATGTGCAATCTCTCTGATCCACCTAAACTTCACCTAGTCCCACTAGGTATGCGTAGTCCTACTAGGACTTTTCCCGTACTAGTATGTGATCTTCCCAATCTACCTGAACTTCACCTAGTCCTACTAGGACTTTTCCTGTGCCAACGTACGATCTCCCATATACACCTAGACTTCACCAATCAAGTCTCTAGTCAACATTGACTCACACAGTGTTTAAACATCATTATCAAATATCGAAATTCATACTCACCCGAGCCTAGTCAAATTAGGTCAACCCTGACCTAACGAAGATTGCACCAATAATCTTCTCCTTTTTTATGTTTGACAATATATTTAAGTTAGGCTAATCTAGATTAGCCTAACAATTTCTCCCCCTTTGACACGCATCAAAAACTCTCCCTGGGAGTCCATATGTTCAAAGACATCCAATGAAAGTCTCATACCTTTGATTGTGACCTATGCTCAATCTTGAGCATTCATCACGATGAAGATTCCCAATCTTCATCTTTCTAATATCCAAAAGAAAAATTAAAACACATGCTTTTAAAGAAGATTTCCCCCTCAAAACATGCTCGAAACCTCTATCATTCCACCAACAATGATATTTGAGTTCTTAAATCTTTAGAAAACTCAAAGTGAAGTTATGAGGTTTTAAAATTCAAAACTTGAATCAGAACCTCTTCTTAACCCTATTTTTTTACCAAAACTATCTCCCTTTTTGATTTCATCATGAAATTCACCCAAATATACTTATAAAAGTATCACAAAGGGTTAGAGATTGTTAGGTTACTCAAAATTGAGTTAGTGGACTGAAATCAGACAATTTCAGTTATATTAATTGATTGATGTTGGGTCTCAATCGATTAAATCATGCCTTAATCGATCAAATGATCGATTACAACTACCCTTAATCGATCAACTAATTGATTACGCAAACCCCTATGCTCGTTGGAAAATTTGCACCGATCGATTACCTAATGATTGGTGTATGTTCCAATCGATCACCCGATCAATTGGGAGTTTTTGATTTCTAAAGATAAATTCATATCCGAATTTCAGAAACTCCTAAATAATTCTACAAAATTTGAAAAATCATGAAATTTTGTGTAAACATTATTTATGACATATACTATCATGGAAAAAAAAGTTTTCTATGAAATATAACTCATTTTCAAATATTGACATAAAATTGGAAAGCTTGAAGAAAACTTTATTGTTTCACTCCATTTATATTCATTTTATCAATGATGAGTTCTATCAAAAAATAGTCTTCACCAAGGTTTTTCAAAATAATTTTGAAATAGTTTTCAAAAATAATTTCTAACCATATTCTTTGGACTAAATGCACATGACTTATACATTAGTTTTCCTAATGATTAGAGTTCACTTAATTGCATGCTCTGAGGAGCTTAAAACTCAATAAGATGCACTTAATTAATACCTTGAGTTTTGTTCATCTTCCTAACATTTCACTTGTATCTAATGTGTCTCCAAACACATACAAATCAATTTATGGTCTTTGTGAGATGTGAAAGTCATATTCTCCCTAAACTAAGGGTCTATGGATTTCTAACTAGACATCATAAACTTTGATCATCCACCTAGGATGTCAATTAATGTCAATGTCCTTAATTTCAATATAATGAAATGATGTATGATAATAAACATGATATACATCAAATGAATATTTTTTTAAAAAATTATTATAGCTAAATGATGCATGTATAACATGACATGTGATATTTTTATGATAGAATATGAAGGTTGGAACATGTTGTCATGACATATGAGAGGGCATACAAATCATGACATATTAGCATAAAAGATAATACCTAGATTTTCTATTTAAGCATTATTTCCTAATTGTTAAGCCTAACTAACCCTAATTACCCTAATCTTTCAAGAAAATGTCAAAACTCCCAACTTGGCATTTTTTTGGATTTTATCCTAGTTGTGCCAACTTTATCAAGTTCAATCTTCTAAAAATATAGTTTAGCACAATTTTACTCCTTACGAGTAAATAAATCCTTAAAAATAGTCCAAAGTGCCAACTCCATCAAGGTTTGATTAACTACCCTTCCAATTTAAGTTGACACTCTCCAAACCCATTTAGGGTATGGCGAACACACTCTTAGAAACCTGAAACTTATTGGTGCTCCTTGGGTATTCTAGGTATTCATTAGGGATAACTTCCCTTGATATATTCCTAATGACTTTCTTAGGCTTTTCAGAAGCCTTAGCCACGCTAGTCTTGTTTTGGTCAACTCTAGGGATGACTTCCCTTGTGACCTTCACTTGACTTCTAAACTTAAATTTAATTCCATAACTATATGGAACTCTATGGTAAGAGGACCCATTGACTTTAACTTTAGGTTTGTAACCCAAACCTCTCTTGCCCTTAGAGAGCCCTTGTTTTTCTAAACCTAGGTTTTTATTGTTAGAGGATCGGAGACCGGCTAGAGGGGGGTGAATAGCTCGTTATCCAAATTATCTTCTTCTTCCTACACATGTTGATTGTGCTAGCGGAAATGAAACTTGAACAAAAAAAAACAATGTTAACACTTACCCTTTACGTGGTTCAGAGATTACTTGCTCCTACTTCACGGCGTGCCCTTGAGGTGGACCAACTCTCAATCTGTCGATGAATTAGTCCCTGATAATCTTGGCTAGACTCACTCCTTCTCGGTGGAGTGCAACCTCTCACACATCACTCTTCCCCTTTACAAGATGAGAATTAGGGTTAGGAGGAAGAGCTTAGGCGTGAAAGCTTTGAGCACTTGATTAAGAGGGTTTTCAATAGAACATCTAACCCTTCTCAAGTGTCAAAGCTTCCCCTTAAATAGAGGAGAGAGCTGTTAATAAAATAGCTCAGTCCAGACATCAGTCGACTAGTGCTAACCCCAGTCGACTGGTGCTCAGCCAACCGCTAGATTTTGAATAGATTAGTCGACTGTCATTCAGACTAGTCGACTACTCCTTGCTGTTTGAAATTCATAGAAAGATCAGTCGATTGGTCCTATTACACACTCACACTCATCCTCTTCGGAGTCGCCCTTTGAAGCTCTTTTCCTTTGGCTCTCGTCCCTTGGATGCATCCAAGCCCTCGGTTCGTCCTAATGGCATCCTTCGTGTATGCCTTTAAGTCTACTTCTTTCATCTCCACTCCATTGCTCCTCGTCCGGTGGTCCCTCAGATGCACCATCCTTCACCGACTCAAGGACCCGAGCACCAAGATGAGATCTCCCACACTTGGCCTCGCTAAGCTCATTATGTGTGTTCCACCAAGTCTTGCATGACTCAAACATACATCAAATCAATATGAAATCCTAACTTAATCATATTAACACACAAATCAAAATTCATGATCGCGCCAATCAAACTTGGGTCAATTGTACCAACATTTATCTCTTGATCTCTTAAATATATTTTCTATTTTCTTAAGGGATTCCTTTAATTTTTTAAGTTTTGACCTCAAAACTTAATTGTCAATCATTGCCTTAGAATATTTTTTTCTTGGCGTTGGATTGGGTAGGTCTACCATTGAATGCCCAAGATGTTTCTCCATCTTTAGGTGTGGTAGTCTAGCATGGAAGGCTCTATAATTTGTTTAAAGTTTTTCATACTTCCTATTTTCATGATAAATAGCACCAAAATGATAAAAATTATTTCTGGCATTCATTTTCTCATGATGAAAAAAAATACCATTAAATAATGGAACCTTAGGCGTATTCTTGTACACTCCCCATTGATTTGAGCTCCCTCTTTTGGTCTTGGTTGGATCTTTCCCCTTTGGATATTAATTTCGATAATGCCCTTTTTTTCATAAGAAATACACAATGTACTTCTTGTCCTTTCGTACCACGGGGTCGACCTCATTTGATTTTTCTTTGAGCTTGGGTGCCACTTGACCCTTCTTCTTAGTCAATTTTGGACACTTACTCTTGTAGTGCCCTTTTCCCTTACACTCAAAGTAAATGATATGATTTTTAATTGTGCAAATTGAAATTGTTATACCTTTACTTTAGGGGTGGCATATGACTCTTCTTCTTCTTTATTGACCTTGGATGATGATGTTGAAGCTTTTTCTTCTTCTGACGTCAATGTCAAATTTTGCTCCGCTTCAATCTTTGAAGTGGAGGCTTCTTGAATTTCATCTTCGAATGCTGAGCATCTCTCAACTTTTGAATTCTCTTCGTCTGATGAATCTCCCTCTTCAGATTTGTCTTGATTTGGCAAAGTGAAGGGATCTTCATGAAGCTTTGCCAATTTGCTCCAAAGCTCCTTGGCATCTTGATTATCTCCAATTTTATCCAAGATGGTGTTTGGCAATAAATTGACTAACAATTTGGTCACTTTGTCGTTGCTATCGCATCTCTTGATTTTCTCCTCATTATATTTGCTTTTCTTGATAAGCTTTCCTTTGTTGCTTGTTGGAGCATTAAAACCCTCCATTAGAGCAAACAATTGCTCTATATCCATCATGAAGAAATTTTCGATCTTTATTTTCCAAAGATCGAAATTGGCTTTATCGAATGGTGGAGGTTCCTGGATGTCATAGTCGAACTCCATTTTGAAGTTGAACCCTCTTGATAATGACTTTGGAAATTAAGGTTTCTCCAACTTCTTCTTTTATCTCTTGATCTCTTAGCGATGAGTCCAAAGAAGAGAGACATCACTTTGATACCACTTGTTAGGACTGTTAGGCGAGCTAGAGGGGGAGTGATTAACTCCGATCTTTGCTCGGTAAAGATTTATTGTGGAGGAAGACTTGAGCAATGTTAACACCTCCAATTTGAATTGGTATCTACCTCCTTGAGGTGATTAATCCAAGGATTCACTCTCCTCACACTCTCATATACTATGAGAGTCTCGTACAAGCTTACAAGAAGATACAACAAGAAACTCAAGCAAATACAAAATAAGTCTTACAAGATTTGCACACTTAAATCCTTACTTGTCTTGCTTTCTTATTCTTCTTGCTTTCTTCTTCTTCTTGCTTGGAAAATGCCTCTTAAAGTGCACTAACACTAGCTCAAGAATTTGTGAAGAAGGAGGAGAAGATATGCGAAGAGTTTGCGCTTCAAACATGCGTGAAAACCCTATATACTCGCCCAACCTAGGGTTATCAATCGATTACCCAATTGATTACCACGTCAGATATTGTCATTCAACGACTAGTTTTTGAAGCTTAATTGATTAAGAAGATCTTAATTGATTATTGAATCAATTCAGCATCTTTCTGTGCTCTCGCGTAATACAGCCATAATCGATTAGCTAATCGATTACAGTCCTCTTAATCGATTATCCAATTAATTAAGAGGATGGTGAATTGATTACCTAATTAATTTGCAAGCTTCTGTTCTCGCGATAATCCTGCGCTAATTGATTACCCAATCAATTGATAAGTCCCTTAATCGATCACTCAATCAAATAAGGACCTTTCTATTCTCACGAGATAATAGCCCAATCGTTCACTTGACCGATTGGCATCCTAACACAAGTTTAGGGTTCCCTTGCTTAACCTTAGTTAGCCGTGACCTGTTAGAACTCCTCACCAAGTGTCCGATCAACCCTTTGATCGATTTGGACTTTTCCCTTGCCTAGTTCCCAACTAGGACTTCTCCCATGCCAACATACAATCTCCTCGATCCACCTAGACTTCACCTAGTCTTACTAGGTATGTCTAGTCCTACTAGGACTTTTCCCGTACTAGCGTGTGATCTCCTCGATCTATCTGGACTTCACCTAGTCTCACTATGTGTGTATAGTCCCTCTAGGACTTTTCTTGTGCCAGTGTGTGTAAAACAAAAAATAATAATAATAATAAAATAAATAAATAAATAAATAAATTTATATATATGTGTATATATTATCAATACTATAAATAAGAATTAAATTTGGAAACAACCTCATGGAAAATTTTGGAATAATTTTTTAGAATTTTTGAAAATATTTACGCGGGATAAATAGGTGTGAGATGGAATAGTTTCAAATTATTTAAGGAAAAGTCTAATTTGCGCGGGATGCCACTCGACCGCTAGGTGTCGGTTGTGGCAATGATCGCCAATCTACACCCTCCATCTCGTGATACGGGTAAGATTGAGGTTGATCTTGATTGTTTCATCTTTCCTTTCTCTAATCGCCCTTCTCGTGGTTGCGTTTTCTATCAATTTCCGCAAGCAATGGTTTGTGCCAATGATTCAGGTTAGTTGGAACATAATCGTTAATTAAAGTTAATTAATGAACTATCTGTAGGATAATCTTGTTCAGGGTGGGAATTTAGTTTAGTTTGTTATTACTTGCTATAGTAGCTAAAAGTGTATGTTACTACATGATGTTGATTTGATATGGACGTTTGACTGTGGGGATTCTATTTCTAACACAGGCTTCACTATGCAGGCGGGTAGTTCTTCCTTGATCCTTGTAGAATCGTTTACCTTAAATGCATAGTTGTTTTTATTATCTGAGTAGGTAGCTTTACCTTAAACATGTTTGCCTTATTTTTCCTGCTTAAAACTTATTCTTGCTTGACCTTTAAGTAATGATTCAAAATGTTCAGTTATACAGTCTCATCTCTTGGCTTCTGATCTAAAGAGTACCGCGTGTATTGTAGAATAATCATTTAACCTATGTAGGGTTTGGTTAGCATTAGATAAACACTACCTAGTAGATTAGTGCATGTTTATTTACCTTGATGTTGATTGTATTTTTGTATCGTATTATTTTCTTGATTTTGGTTTGATTGAGGTTGTGCATATTAGTGGCACGCACCATATACACTACAAAAAACACTCAATTTTGTGACCAATTTAAAAAAAAATCGTTGCTCAAAATTTTTGTCACAAATAGTCGTCCCAAAATCCTGCGATGAAAAAAATGAATTTGTCACAAATTTTGTGACAAATTCATTTTTTTGTCACAAAATTTATGACAAATTCAATTTTCGTTGAAAAATTTGTCGCAATTTTTGTGACGAATATAAAATTTGTTGCAGAATCTACGATAAATTGAGAAGTTCGTCGCAAATTTTGTAACAAATTATGAAATTTGTTGCAGATTCTACGACAAATTTTCAAATTCATCGCAAAAAGTCTATGACGAATTATTATATTTGTCACAGAATTTGCGACGAATTTTAAAATTTATCGTAGAATCTTTTCGATGAATAAAAAATTAGTCACCAATTTTGCGATGAATATCAGAATTTTTCGCAAATTTTCTTGGATGAAAACATAAATTTGTGGCAAAATCATTTTTTTTATAAAACCCTAAAAACTTTCAAAAAAACATAAATAAACGTATGAAACTCAGAATTTGATGAAATGAGTTTCTACATGCTCATATCGATTTTGTCATGATATAAATAACCTCGAATATAAATTTTGCGTAATAGATTTTTATTTATAATTTTTTTAAATTATTTTTTACTTGGAAAATATAATTTTATTGCTTTAAAATTTTCTAATGTAAATATATTTGGTGAAATTTAAGTTTGACGTCATTTATTTTTTGAGGGAATTGCTACGATCAAATAAAAACTTATTTCATAAAATTCGGAGCTTCATACGATTATTTATGATTTTTTGAAAGTATTTAGGGTTTTTTAAACAAAAAAAAATTTTACGACGAATTTTAAAATTCGTCCCAAAATCTGGGATGAATTTCCAAATTTATCGCAGATTAGGGATGAATTTTGAAATTCATCGCAAAATTTGGGATGAATTTTAAAATTCATCACAAAATTAAATTTTTGAAAAATCAAAATAAATATCGTTTAATTGTCGTAGATGAACCTAGAGAACTCAGAATTCAATGAAATAAGTATCTATGTGTTCGTATTGAACTCGTGATGAGGTAAACTGTTGATGCAGTCTGACCCTGATTGTTGTTTTGGTGTTTGACACCGATTTAAGTTTGATTCAAGTTTGGTTGAATTCAGATTAAGTCCAGGTGGATCGGAAGATCACACGCTAACATGGAAAAATCCTAACTTGGAGGGTTAGGTGTGGAAAAGTCCTAGCTTGGAGGGCTAGGTGATCGAAATCCCGATGAGTGAAGCGGGGTCCTGGTGAGTGAAGCGGGGTCCTGGAAATCCCGGTGAGTGAAGCCGGGTCCTGGTGAGTGAAGCCAGGTGATGAAAATCCCGGTGAGTGAAGTCGGGTCCTGGTGAGTGAAGCCAGGTGATTGGAATCCTAGTGAGTGAAGCTAGGTTGAAATCCCGGTGAGTGAAGCCGGGTGACCAAAACCCTGGTGAGTGAAGCCAGGTCCTAGTGAGTGAAGCTAGGTTGAAATCTCGGTGAGTGAAGCTGGGTCCTAGTGAGTGAAGCCAGGTGATTGAAATCTCGGTGAGTGAAGCCGGGTCCCGGTGAGTGAAGCCGGGTCCCGGTGAGTGAAGCCGGGTCCCGGTGAGTGAAGCCGGGTGACCGAAACCCTGGTGAGTGAAGCCAGGTCCTAGCTTGGAGGGCTAAGTTGGATGAAACCCTAGCTTGGAGGGCTAGGTTGGAGCCCCTGGATCGGTCTGGTGATCAATCAGGGAGGTTGGCACGGTACTCCTTCGTGGATCGGTCTGGTGACCGATCCAGCGATGACTGACCGATCTGGTGACCGATCAGGGAGTATGCGTTTCACTCACTGCACAGCTCATGATCGGTCTGGTGACCGATCAGGGAGCTCACAAGTGGGTTGAGTTCCCCTGCTGATCTGCTCCTGATCGGTCCGGTGACCGATCAGGGAGCATCCAGTAGGTTTTTGACAAACCTACTGATCGGCTCCTGATCGGTCTGGTGACCGATCAGGGAGAAACTGTGACCGATCAAGCTGAACGATCAACTATCGCGAGGTTTCTCAACCTGACCAATCAGGCTGGAGCCTGATCGGTCTGGGAGCATCCTGATCGATCTGGTGACCGATCAGCCAGTGGATTCCGAGCGGGATTGTAGCAAGCTGATTGCAGGATCGGTTTGGTGACCGATCTGGTGACCGGTCAGGGTGACCGATCATACGAGCTTGCGATTCCAAGTTTCTCACTGTGAACCGATCAGGCTGGAGCCTGATCGGTTTGGGATATCTCTGATCGGTCCGGTGACCGATCACTTTAATTCAAATTGCACTGTCAGACGCTCTAATCGCGTCTGAACGTATCTGATTCTCTGTGCTTAACATCTGATTCATGATTCTCTGTGTGATATGTTGTGCTAATGGTCTGATTAAGCTGCAGGTGACAGGGAAGGATTCAAACACTCAAGGAGAGTCAATGGAGGCCTTTCCTTGGAGCAGGTTTGTCTGTTTTCCATCTCAGGTTGCAACGAACGCTGGCGCTGGCTGGAGTTGCTGACTGGGGCTAGTTTGAGGGAGGTTCAGGGAGTCCAGAAGAGCTCAGTAGTGGCTGGTGGTTGCAGGAGAGCAGCTGGAGGCTGCAGTGAGGTGGTGACCTGGAGCTGAGTGGAGGAGACTTAAGCGCTTGGGCGAACAAGTCTCCAGAACGCTAACTGCAACAACTCTGATCAGTAACGCTGCTTGCTTGTGTTCTTTGCTATTCCATTGTTCCTGAGCAAGCAGCTGCAATCTTTGAAGCAACCATCCCTTACTTGAACACTTGGAGGAAGAAACAAGAGGCTTGGTGAGTCCATCAGCGAGAAGACACGAAGAAGGGAGTTCTTGTTAGTGATATGAGAGAAGTGTCCTAAGGCAATCGCCTTATAATTGTAATCATTTATTTTAATAAACGAATATTCACTATTTGAGTATACATGTTTGTGTATTTGATTGAGATCTTAAACTCATTTACTGAATGTCCGCAATACAATTCACAGCATGAGAGAATTTGTGATGAATTCACAACTAGTGATTATCTCTACATGTGCAATTGTGAAGTATTGAAATTGTCCCTAGTCGATGAATTGATAAATACGGACACTATCAATTCTGTTGAGACTAGCATTGGTTATTCTCTAATCAGCTGATTCTCACTGGCTGGTGACATTGAGATGTCCGGAGATAAACATGAATGCTAGTTAAGGAAACTAGTTCATTAGAGTGACTGGCTGTAAAATTTCATATGGTAGTCTACATATAGACATGTCAGTGAAGTTCTTACTGCAGCTTAAGTGCGATGTTCCTTTGACTTGCGGTGTTCAAGTCATCTTGGTCATGGAGACTTATACTTTGACATCTTAAGCAAGCATCTCCAAGGAGGTGTGGACCCAGGATGATTGGGTATAAGCCGAAGTGCCCGAAGATGTTTGAACAGCCTACAAAGGATTCACCACTCCTTGCGAGGAGATGTATACCCGAGGCCTATCGTCGGATTGTTACTCGAAGCCTCTGGCCAGAGCATGACATGTTCAGAGTATGAATCTCTTAAATACATGAGAGTAATTAGAATCCGTAGGACGAGAAAATGTTACTTGGGCTAGGTGTGACGTAGTCAGCCTAGTGGGGACTGACACACATAGACCATGTCCTAAACCAAGTGGGTATAAGATGGTGAAGAGAATGGGGCACGATTCATTATAGTTGCTGAAGGGTTTTAGAATTGTTTCTGAGGTCAATCGTTGATCTTTCGATTAATTGGGGATCATGATGTACTACTAGGTGTCACTTATGATCGTTCTATAATTGATTAATTAAAGACGACCAACATAAATCGAAAGCCTATTTAGTCACACGCACTACGAGTAATCCAAGGGATTTAAAACGAGTTAAAAATTGGATTTTCCAATCAAGAGAGATTAAGTTTGGTTGAGCCAAACGATAAGTCGAATCTGAATTTTTCAGAGACGTATCGGAAGCATAAAATGGCTAAGTCTTTTGAAGACTTAATAGATTAATTAAATAAGTTTAATTCATTGGGGCGTGGCTTGGATGGGCCGGCCAAAGAGGGCCTCCATCCTCTTTGCTTGGCCGGCCACAACAAAGGGAGAGAACCAAATTTTTGGTTCAATTTATAAAATAAACCAAGTGTGGTTTGTTTTATAAAATTATGGATGATATAAATTTTTATATAATAAACCAAGGTTTTATTTATTTTTCATGGAAATTAAAATGAACCATGGATTGATTTATATTATAAAATCAATCATGGATTGATTTACCATGATAAGGAAATTTATTCCATAAGAGAGAAGAGACTTGATTGATTTTTTATCATGAATTAAAATATGATTTTAACCATGATATAAAATCAAACTTGGCATGATGGAATAAGTTATTCCATATTTGAGAGGCTTGATAGTTGAGAGGCCACTATATAAAGGACGCAAGGCAAGGCTTGGGTGATAATAGTAGAGATGAAGGCATAGGCTCTCTCCCTCTCTTTCTCTCCTTCTCTTCTCCCCTTCTTGCCGTGCGCCAACCAGCCCCAAGAAGGAGCACTAGCCGGCCGCCCCTGCCCTTTCCCTGCCGACCACCACCTGCTGCCAGAGAAGGAAGCTCCGGCCATCTCTTGGCCGGAAGAAGGTGCTGCCGGAATTAGAGTTTGCCGCAAGGATCTTTTTTCCGCAAGCCTCTTCTTTTGCTTCGCCGGAATTTTGATTCCGGCCATCCTTTTGTGGTTAGTCTTCCGACTTCTCTCTTGGTTTTTCTTGTCGCGTTCTCGGAGAATCTAGTAGTTCTCAAGAACACGAAACTCGTGGCTTTGCGAAATCATCACGAAGATACTCGGCGTGGACGCGAATAGAGGCGGAGCTTCCAAGGGACGCTTACGGTTGGATCTCGTCCCTTCCTTCGAGTTACGCAAGGTAATACGTAAATTAGTTTACGTTTCTATAAAATTTTAAATATATGATCATGTCTACACAAGATAAAATTGCATGCTTAGATGTGTGGTTAAATAATTTGAGAAATTATTTATGCTAAACCTTCCGCTGCAAGTAATTAATTTTTAAAATTATGAACCCGCATCCATGTCAACATGCACCCGGTCCCATGAAATTATTTTCATAAGAAATTTATCATATAAATTTCTTTATATAAATTTCTTTATCATGGTAAATCAATCCATGATTGATTTTATAAAATAAAATAAACCAATCTATGGTTCATTTTAATTTCCATGAAAAATAAATTTCTTTATATAAATTTCTTTATCATGGTAAATCAATCCATGATTGATTTTATAAAATAAAATAAACCAATCCATGGTTCATTTTAATTTCCATGAAAAATAAATTTTATATAAATTTCTTTATCATGATAAATCAATCCATGATTGATTTTATAAAATAAAATAAACCAATCCATGGTTCATTTTAATTTCCATGAAAAATAAACCAAACCTTGGTTTATATAAAAAATTTATATCATCCATAATTTTATAAAACAAACCACACTTGATTTATTTTATAAATTGAACCAAACAATTTGGTTCCCTCCCTTTATTGTGGCCGGCCAAGCAAAGAGGGTGGGGACCCTCTTTGGCCGGCCTATCCAGGCCACGCCCCAATGAATTAAACTCATTTAATTCATCTATTAAGTCTTCAAAAGACTTAGTCATTTTACGCTTCCGATGCGTCTCTGAAAAATTCAGATTCGACTTATCGTTTGGCTCAACCAAACCTAATCTCTCTTGATTGGAAAATCCAATTTTCAACTCATTTTAAATCCCTCGGATTACTCGTAGTGCGTGTGACTAAATAGGCTTTCGATTTATGTTGGCCGTCTATACTTAACCAATTATAAAACGATCATGAGTGGCACCTAGTAGTACATCATGATCCCCAATTAATCGAAAGATCAACGGTTGACCTCAGAAACTATTCTGAAACCCTTCAGCAGCTATAATGAATCGTGCCCCATTCCCTTCACCATCTTATACCCACTTGGTTTAGGACATGGTCTATGTGTGTCAGTCCCCACTAGGCTGACTACGTCACACCTAGCCCAAGTAACGTTTTCTCGTCCTACGTATTCTAATTACTCTCATGTATCTAAGAGATTCATACTCTGAACATGTCATGCTCTGGCCAGAGGCTTCGAGTAACAATCCGACGATAGGCCTTGGGTATACATCTCCTCGCAAGGAGTGGTGAATCCTTTGTAGACTGTTCAAACATCTTCGGGCACTTCGGCTTATACCCAATCATCCTGGGTCCACACCTCCTTGGAGATGCTTGCTTAAGATGTCAAAGTATAAGTCTCCATGACCAAGATGACTTGAACACCGCAAGTCAAAGGAACATCGCACTTAAGCTGCAGTAAGAACTTCACTGACATGTCTATATGTAGACTACCATATGAAGTTTTACAGCCAGTCACTCCAATGAACTAGTTCCCTTAACTAGCATTCATGTTTATCTCCGGACATCTCAATGTCACCAGCCAGTGAGAATCAGCTGATTAGAGAATAACCTATGCTAGTCTCAACAGAATTGATAGTGTCCGTTTTTATCAATTCATCGACTAGGGACAATTTCAATACTTCACAATTGCACATGTAGGGATAATCACTAGTTGTGAATTCATCACAAATTCTCTCATGCTGTGAATTGTATTGCGGACATTCAGTAAATGAGTTTAAGATCTCAATCAAATACATAAACATGTATACTCAAATAGTGAATATTCATTTATTAAAATAAATGATTACAATCATAAGGCGATTGCCTTAGGACACTTTTCTCATATCACTAACATTTCAAAGTTTAGAAATCCTCATAAAATTTTGCAAACTTTTGAAATATCTCTGTTTCTGAAATTTTATGATAATTGTGAAAACTTTTCATTTTTGGAAACTTTCCAATTTTGGAAATTTTCTATTTTGGAAATTTTCCAATTTTGGAAAAACGTAAGTTTTCTTTGTACCAGAAACTTATAATTATTCTGAAAACCTTTTATTTTTGGAAACTTTCCATTTATGGAAAGCTCATAATTTTGGACACTTTCTTTCAAGAAAGTCTAGACAAATTATAGGAATATTAATTGACATTTAAATTTATAATTGGAAATTAAATTATTTACAAAATTTTTTATTTTGGATTGAGCCTCGGGGAGCCGTCCAATTTAATGTTAGTTGTTATAATTAAATTTCCTAAATTGAATTTAAGCTGTCAAATGTTTAATTTGGATTGAGCCTCGGGGAGCCGTCCAAATTAAGTTATTGATATTAATTTTCCATAAATAAATTATGTGATCAAATCTTGAAAATTTTACAGGTGATTCTCAAACGATAATTTCCTTATTTGATTTATGAGGTGATGCTCTTACATATTATTATCTCCAAAATTAATTAGAAAAATTGTTTCCTATAGAGTATATTTCCTTAAATAAGATTTTCATGAAAATAATATGTGGTTGAATTAAGGGAATCTGTCTCTTAATTTAATAAGATTTGATTTAGAGAAATCAAAGTCTTAAACATATTATTTCCGAAATTGATTATGATAATTCAGGAAATTGTTTCCCAAAATAATTCCTTGAATAAAGTATGAAATTAGAATTAGGAAATCCGGTTCCTAATTCAATTAATGAGACTTGATAAATTAAGTCACATACATACTTTATTAAGGAAATCGTTAGAACATGACATAATTATATGTCATGAATGTGCATAAAAGAAATGGATGAGACCCAAAACCCCTTACAAAATATTAAGGCCAATACCTTCCATTAATATGGTTAGAACCAGAGTTTTGTTTCTTGTTTGGGTTGATGGACACATTCATGCCCGGCTTGAACCTCAACATGTTCAAACCATGGAATTAGTTTATGATTAATATAGTTGGAGTCAGAGGTCAATCCTTAGTTTTGGTTGTTGGACACATCTAAGCCTGACTAAATGGTTGAATGAGCTCCAACCATATTAAAACTATTTCTTGATTAATGGGTTAGCCTTAAGCTTGGAGCATTGATTTGTTGTGCCACAGCCAAGGTCGATGTAAAGAGAGGTGCAGTTGGGTGCTATGTATATTGTTGCATACTTGTTAATGAGTTAACAACCCAATGATTTATGCAAACATTCAATTAGTTGATAGCATAATGTGATAGTTACATATGTATAATATGTAATCGGTATAATTACCTACCTTCATAGCTAAGAATAACTTGATGGACTCTAGCCATGATTGTTCTTATCTATGGTTGGATATCAACCTATTTGGAGATGTTCCTACGATCTCCCGAATTGATAAAAAGGGGTATTCAATTCGAAAAATAAATAGGATTTAATTAATGTATATTGATGCATTCTTTATCATTCTCATCACATAACCTCAATTTGTATTTCTAGGATAATCACCTGATCATGTCTTCTTTGAATTTGCATTCTATTTTGGACACCAATAAGCTGACTGGGCCAAACTTCATGGACTGGCTTCGAAACCTGAGGATAGTCCTCAAGGCAGAAAAGCTTGCTTATGTCCTTGAAGAACAACTTCCCAACCATCCCCTTGAAGATGCAACTCCAGACCAGTTAGTGGCCTATCAGAAACATGTGGCCGATTCTGAACTTGCGAGTTACATCATGCTTGTTGGAACCGGATAGCTAGAGAGGGGGGGGGGTGAATATAGCCAAACACTTGGACTTTAAGCTTTTCAAAGTTCTGCACTTAGATTTGTTAGTAGCACAGCGGAAGTAGCAAACACAGAGTATGCAGAAAAACCAGGAAACGAGAACGAACCAACACAACTAGCAAGATCGCTAACAAGGAGGGTTTACAAGGTTCGGGGATAACTTACCCCTACTCCTTGGCGTGCCCGTAAGGTGGGTGATCCCTTGATCGTCGGCAGATCAAGCCCCGGTGAACACCGGATAGAAAGCAACCTCCTTCTCGGTGGAGAAACATCTCCACAGCGTTTCAATCACAGATATAGGTTTAAGCACAATGAAACACAAGAAAGATCTTACTCAGCACTAGTGAAGACAAGAACACAGCAAGCTTCCTCCTGAGCTCCACCCAGCGACGATCTCACGCAAGAACCCTTTCCCCGTGTCTTCTCGCTGTTGGACTCGAAGCTTCTTGTTCCTTCCTCCAAGTGCTCAAGCAAGGGATGGTTGCTTCAAGATTGCAGTAGCTTGCTCAAAGTGATGGAACTTCAGAATACGCAAGCAAGTTGTGGAGAACACAAAGGCGCAGCAAGAACTTAAGCAGCAGAACTCTCTATCCAGCCAACTCTTCTCAGCTTCTTTTGTTCCTCCACTGAGTATCAGGTGACATCATTTCCCTGCAGCCTCCAGCTGCTCACCTGCAACCACCAGCTACCTCTGAGCTCCTCTGGACTCCCTGAGCCTCCCTCAGACTAGCCCCAGATGGCAGCTCCAGCCAGCGCCAGTGCCTGTTGCAACCTGAGATGGAAAAACAGACAAACCTGCTCCAAGGAAAGGTCTCCATTGACTCTCCTTGAGTGTTTGAATCTTCCCCTGTTACCTGCAGCTTAATCAGAGTGTTAGCACAGCATATCAAGCAGAAAATCATGTATCAGATGTTAAGCGTAGAGAATCGGATACGTTCAGACACGATCAGAGCGTCTGACAGTGCATTTTGAATTAAAGTGATCGGTCACCGGACTGATCAAAGAGCCTCCTGATCGGTCACCAGACCGATCAGGCTGGGTCCAGACCGATCAAGCTCCGTCCTGATCGGTCCCCAACGCTTAATTAGAAATTGCAATTTTTTTGGGACTCTCCTGGATCGATCACCAGACCGATCCCAGGTTGTGGATCGATCACCAGACCGATCCACCCCTTTATCGGGCGATTTCTGAGCTTCGCAGTCCAAACCTCCTGATCGGTCACCAGACCGATCAGGTCATGACCAGACAGATCAGGCTCCGTCCTGATCGATCATAGAGAGGAGCCTGCGACGCTGGATCGTTCTCCAGAACAATCTGCACAGTGACCCTGATCGGTCCACAGACCGATCAGGAGCAGATCAGCAAGGGAACTCAACCTCACTGTGTGCTCCCTGATTGGTCACCAGACCAATCAGGAGCTAAGCAGTAGGTGAAACGCATACTCCCTGATCGGTCACCAGACCGATCAGTCATCGCTGGATCGGTCACCAGACCGATCCACGAAGGAGCACCGTGCCAACTCCCTGATCGATCACCAGACTGATCCAGGGGCTCCAACCTAGCCCTCCAAGCTAGGGTTTCATCCAACCTAGCCCTCCAAGCTAGGACCTGACCCTCCAAGCCAGGGTTTCATCACTAACTCTCCAGTTGGGTCTTTTCACCTAACCCTCCAAGTTAGGACTTTTCACCTAGCCCTCCAAGCTAGGACTTTTCACCCAACCCTTCCGAATTAGGACTTTTCAACACCTAGCCCTCCAAGCTAGGATTTTTCATACCTAACCCTCCAGGTTAGGATTTTCCAACACCTAGCCCTCCAAGCTAGGATTTTCCATAATATGCCTAATCCCCGATTAGGACTTAACCATAATCATAATAATCATCAACCTAAACTAAAATCGATGTCAACACCAAAATAACAATCAGGGTCAGACTGCATCAACAATGCTGGCCGCTATGGTACCTGAGCTACAAAAGCAGCATGAGCATATGGATGCTCATACCATCGTCTTCCATCTTCATGAGCTGTTTGACGAGCAGGCGAGATTTGAAAGGTTTGAGGTCTCCAGACTCCTCTTCACCTTTAAGATGCAAGAAGGCACTTCTGTTTCACAGTTTGTGTTGAAGATGTTGGGGTACATTGAGCGACTAGGCACACTCGGATTTGCAATGGATCACGAACTAAGTATTGACTTAATTCTGCATTGTTTGCCCAAGAGTTACTCACAGTTTGTGATGAACTATCGGATGAACAAACTGGAGACTACCATTCTTGAGTTGCTTAACCTGCTGAAGACTGTAGAGCCTTTTGTAAAGCAGGATCAGAAGACGGTACTGTTAGTTGGTTCCTCAAAGAAAGGCTCTAAGAGGAAGCCCAAAGAACAAAATAAGGGAAGGAAGAAAAAGGACAAAAAGATTGAAAAGGCACCAAAAGGCACTTGCCATCACTGCGGCAAGGAGGGCCACTGGCGAAGAAACTGCAAGGTTTATCTTGAGTCCTTGAAGAAGAAGGCATCCGATGCCCCATCCTCTTCAGGTATCTTCGTTATTGAATGTCACTCTATTTCCTCGGACACCTGGGTACTTGATACTGGGTGTAGCTCACATATATGTAATGACATACAGGAGCTAAGGAATAGAAGAAGACTCGTCAAGGGAGAAGCGAATTTGCGAGTTGGAAATGGAGCAAAGATTGCTGCTGTTGCCATCGGAATATATTTGCTAAAGCTCCCTACTGGACTTGTCTTAGAATTGGATAATTGTTATTTTGTTCCTTCGTTAATAAAGAACATTGTATCTATTTCATGCTTGAATGAAAAGGGTTATCATTTAACTTTTAGTAACAATTGCTGTTACATAACTTTAAATGGTGTTCTTTATGGGACCAGAACTTTATGCAATGGTATCTACACGTTAGATTTATCCGGTGACGTTTTCAATATTGAAGTTAGCAACAAACGTGCTCGAATAGATAATCAAATAGACTCCTATATGTGGCATTGTCGTCTTGGCCATGTAAGTAAGAAACGCATGACCAAATTACACCGATGTGGAATTCTGGAATCATTTGAACCCGGTTCATTTGATACATGTGAATCATGCTTAAAAGGCAAGATGACCAAATTATCCTTTTTCGAAAAAGGTAAACCAGTGGGAGAATTGCTTGGTCTAATACATACTGATGTATGTGGACCAATGTCAACTCTTGTACAAGGAGGCTATAGCTACTTCATTACCTTTATCGATGATCACTCACGATTCGGGTATGTGTTCTTAATGAAACACAAATCTGAAGCTTTTGAGAAATTCAAAGAGTTCAGAAGTGAAGTAGAGAAACAGCTTGGCAAAAGTATTATGATATTTCGATCCGATCGGGGTGGTGAATACTTAAGTCAAGAGTTTCAAGATTATCTTAGGGACAATGGGATATTGTCTCAATGGACTCCGCCATATACACCACAGCATAATGGTGTATCTGAGAGGCGTAACCGAACCTTGATGGACATGGTTAGATCTATGATAAATCATGCAACTCTTCCAAAATCCTTTTGGGGCTATGCGCTTAAGACAGCTGTTTACTTACTAAACAGAGTCCCGACCAAGGTAGTCTCTACTACTCCATATGAGACGTGGAATAGTAAGAAACCTCATTTATCTCACCTAAAGATATGGGATTGTCCTGCTTATGTAAAGTGGACTGTATCAGACATATTGGATGCTAAGTCTGATAAATGTCTATTTATTAGATACCCTAAGGAAACGAAGGATTACCAATACTATCATCCCTTGGAGCAAAAGGTGTTTGTTTCAAGGCATGCTGTATTTCTAGAAAAAGAATTTCTTTTACAAGAAAACAGTGGGAGTAGCATTGAACTTGAAGAAGTTCAAGAAACTCCAATAGACATTACAGAGACACCTAGTCTAGACCCACAACCAATAACTCATAATGATGAGCTATCAGTTGAACCTAAAACAACACCACTTCTTCGTAGGTCTGATAGGACACGTAATATTCCAGAGAGATACGGATTTTTCATAAGTGAATCGAACGACGTGTTACTCATTAACGATGACGAACCTATCAGTTATGAAGATGTTTTGAAAAATTCAGAAAGGGATAAATGACTTGAAGCCATAAAGTCGGAAATGGATTCCATGTACAAAAATCAAGTATGGGACTTGGTTAACCCACCTGAAGGGATTAAGCCCATAGGGTGCAAGTGGGTTTTCAAGAAGAAAACCCACATGGAAGGTAATGTTGTTACCTTTAAGGCTAGATTAGTGACAAAAGGATATCGTCAGAAACAAGGAATTGATTATGACGAAACCTATTCGCCAGTAGCTATGCTTAAATCCATTCGGATGCTCCTGGCCATAGCAGCTCATTATGATTATGAGATATGGCAAATGGATGTGAAAACAGTTTTCCTTAATGGAAACCTGCTTAAGGATGTATACATGATACAACCTGAAGGTTTCACATCGGTTAATAAAACCAAAGTATGCAAGCTTCGACGATCCATATATGGACTAAAGCAAGCATCCAGGAGCTGGAACATCCGTTTTGATGAGACAATCAAAGAGTTTGATTTCTCACAAAATCTTAACGAACCTTATATATACAAGAAGGTTAGTGGGAGTGCAGTCGTATTCCTAGTGTTATATGTCGATGACATATTACTTATAGGAAACGATATATCAGTCTTACAGTGAGTTAAAATTTGGTTGTCCAAAACTTTCTCCATGAAAGACCTGGGAGAAGCAACCTATATCCTTGGGATTAGAATCTATAGAGATAGATCAAAACGGTTGCTTGGTCTTTCGCAGTCTACATATATAGACCGAGAACTAGAAAGGTTTAGCATGTCGAAATCCAAGAAAGGTTACCTTCCCATCAGGCATGGGATCAACCTTTCAAAGTCTATGTGTCCGCGCACAGAAGACGAGAGGATTTTCATGAATAAGATTCCTTATGCATCCGCGATAGGATCTATCATGTATGCTATGTTATGTACTAGGCCCGATGTACCGTATGCTCTGAGCGTCACAAGCAGATACCAATCTGATCCAGGAATGGATCATTGGGCGGCTGTCAAGACAATCCTCAAGTACTTAAGAAACATTAAGGATGTGTTCCTAATATATGGAGAAGGTGATATGGTAATACGTGGGTATACAAATGCCAGTTTCCAGACAGATAAGGATGACTCCAAATCTCAGTCCGGATACGTATTTATTTTGAATGGAGGCGCAATAAGTTGGAAGAGTTCCAAGCAAGACACCGTAGCGGATTCTACCACGGAAGCGGAATATATTGCAGCTTCGGAAGCAGCAAAGGAAGCAGTCTGGATCAAAAAGTTTGTCTCAAAACTTGGTGTGGTTCCAACCATTGATGAAGCAATACCGATTTACTGCAACAACAATGGAGCTATTGCACAAGCAAAGGAACCAAGGTCTCATCAGCGATCCAAACATGTGCTTCGTCGCTATCATCTGATCAGAGAGATTATATGTAGGAATGATATATAAATTGAGAAAATTCCCACTGAAAGAAATTTAGCGGATCCTTTAACTAAGGTCTTGCCTCAAAGCAAGTTTGAGGGTCATGTTAGAGCCTGTGGTATTGGGTACCGTAGTGATTGACATTAGGCCAAGTGGGAGTTTGTTAGTGATATGAGAGAAGTGTCCTAAGGCAATCGCCTTATGATTGTAATCATTTATTTTAATAAATGAATATTCACTATTTGAGTATACATGTTTGTGTATTTGATTGAGATCTTAAACTCATTTACTGAATGTCCGCAATACAATTCACAGCATGAGAGAATTTGTGATGAATTCACAACTAGTGATTATCTCTACATGTGCAATTGTGAAATATTAAAATTGTCCCTAGTCGATGAATTGATAAATACGGACATTATCAATTCTGTTGAGACTAGCATGGGTTATTCTCTAATCAGCTGATTCTCACTGGCTGGTGACATTGAGATGTCCGGAGATAAACATGAATGCTAGTTAAGGGAACTAGTTCATTGGAGTGACTGGCTGTAAAACTTCATATGGTAGTCTATATATAGACATGTCAGTGAAGTTCTTACTGCAGCTTAAGTGCGATGTTCCTTTGACTTGCGGGGTTCAAGTCATCTTGGTCATGGAGACTTATACTTTGCCATCTTAAGCAAGCATCTCCAAGGAGGTGTGGACCCAGGATGATTTGGTATAAGCCGAAGTGCCCGAAGATGTTTGAACAACCTACAAAGGATTCATCACTCCTTGCGAGGAGATGTATACCCGAGGGCTATCGTCGGATTATTACTCGAAGCCTCTGGCCAGAGCATGACATGTTCAGAGTATGAATCTCTTAAATACATGAGAGTAATTAGAATCCGTAGGACGAGAAAACGTTACTTGGGCTAGGTGTGACGTAGTCAGCCTAGTGGGGACTGACACACATAGACCATGTCCTAAACCAAGTGGGTATAAGATGGTGAAGGGAATGGGGCACGATTCATTATAGCTGCTGAAGAGGTTTCAGATAGTTTCTGCTGAAGGTCAACCCGTTGATCTTT
>JAGFNQ010006687.1:68084-146361 GCA_024364735.1 Boesenbergia rotunda | reverse complement strand
TTTTTTTTTTAAAAAGAAATAAGTAAAAATCAAAGAAAGTCCTATTTCGATCTATGTTCTGCATTCACGAGACGTCAGTGTCACCCACCCTTTGCTTTACCTTTGTCTTTCTCCTTCCATTTTTTTCTTCCTCTTCCTCTTCCTCTTCCTCTTCTTCCTTCGCAATGTTCATAATGCTGCTTCTTAAACTATCCTTCTGTTTCTCTGCCTCCCCTTTTCCACTCTCCTCGCCCAGGACGACGCCAGCGCCCTGCTCGCCATCAAGGCCGCCGTCGACCGCTCCCACAGCCTCCCCTTCTTCCCCGCCTCCAACCACTGCCACTGGCCCGGCGTGTCATGCGCCCTCGACGGACGCGTCGACGGCCTCCTCCTTCCCTCCTCCGGCCTTTCCGGCCCCCTCCCCGTCGGCGCCCTCGCTCGCCTCGACCGCCTTCGCGTTCTCGACCTCCAAAACAACTCCCTCGCTGGCCATCTCCCCGCCGCTGACCTCTCCCGCCTCCGATCCCTTCAGGCCCTCTTCCTCGACCGGCAACCTCTTCTCCGGCCCCTTCCCCGACGCACTTTTGCACCTTCCCGAACTCCGCGCGATCGACCTGTCGCACAACCTCCTCGGCGGGCCTCTCCCCCCGGCGCTCGCCGCTCTCGAGGGACTCGTCTCGCTCCGCCTCGAGGACAACTTCTTTAACGGTTCGCTCCCAGCTTTCAACCAGTCGTTGCTCAGTAGCTTCAATGTCTCCGTCAACGACCTGTCCGGCGCTGTCCCTGTCACCGCTGTGCTCGCCTCCTTCGATCCCTCGGCTTTCGCCGACAACCCCGGCCTCTGCGGCGCGCTCCTGCGGAAAGAATGCCCTACGTACAGGTTCTTTCCTCCCGCAGGCAGTCCACCAACCGCCATCACCCATATGCCCGCCTCCATCAACGGGGAAACCCTGCTCCCTAGCTCGTTTTCACCTTCAGGAACTTCCCGCAAGAAGACTGCTGTGGCAATTGGGCTCTTGGTCGCGGCGACTGTGTTAATTGGGGGTTTTGCATCTTCGTTGATCATTAAACGGAAGAACACATCGAGACAGCAAGGTAGTGATATCGAGACGCCGGGGAAGAACACACTGAGCAACAGCATTGCCAGCATCTCCGAGATCAATGCGAAAAGCTACAGCAGCGAACAGATCGACAACACCAGCCACGGCGGCCTGGAGTCGCCGATGGCAACATCGGAAGAGAGGGGGGAGAGAATAGGAAAAAACGGATCTTTGGTGTTCTGCACCGGCGACGAGCCGCTCTGCGATGTGGAACAGCTGATGAGAGCTTCAGCGGAAAATCTGGGGAGAGGGAGCATCGGATCAACGTACAAGGCCGTCCTCGACGATGGATCCACCGTCACCGTAAAGAGGCTGGACAAGAAGAAGCTTGCGGCCGCCGGAAAGGAGGAGTTCGAGCAACTTATGCAGAGAATGAGCAGTCTGCGGCATCCAAATTTGGTGCCTCTACGAGCATATTTCCGAGCAAGCGAAGAGAGGCTGATTGTTTATGATTACCAGCCAAATGGCAGTTTATGCTCCCTTGTTCACGGCATGATCCTTTCACTCTCTTGTTCCAACACCTTGTTCTTGCTGTTTGTTACTTTCTGCAAGATTTCTTGATGAGTCTATGATAATGTTAGTTCTGCCATTGTAGGTTCCAAGTCCACACAATCCAAGCCTCTTCACTGGACCTCATGTCTAAAGATAGCAGATGATGTGGCGCAAGGCCTTGCATACCTCCACGAAACTTGCGGTTTGGTGCACGGCAACATAAAGTCTTCCAATGTTCTTCTCGGATCCGATTTCGAAGCTCGCCTCACAGACAACTGTCTCTCAATTTTTCTGCAACCATCAGACAAGCAAAGTGTAGAGCCAGGATATCAATCACCTGAAATCGAGTCTCACCAACAGCCGGTGCCGAGTTCCGACATCTATGCTTTCGGTGTGTTGCTCTTGGAGATCCTCACAGGGAAACCGCATTCAGAGCATCCAGTTCTTGCGGCATCTGAGCTCTCCGCTTGGGTTCAATCAGTGAGGGATGAGGGAATGATTGAAGAGCAACTCAAGATGATCGTTGACATTGCCTTAGCCTGCAAACGTTCTCCACCAGAGTTGAGGCCAAATGCTTCGCAAGTCTTAAACATGATTCATCAAGTGAAGGAGGCTGCGACACAAGAAGACGACTCCAATTCGACGAATAGCATATCATAGTCAACTGGCCAATGTAGAACTCGATTCAGGATCTCCATGGCCGGCTAAAGTGAAAGATCTCATCTGTCAGTGCTGTTGGATGGAATATGAGCCCTCATCCAACGAGGATTTAATCAAAATCCAACATGACAGATGGATTTTCAACCTCCACAAACTGTGGAAGGGTTAATTTTTAAAATCCTTCTTGAAGGAGCATTGTATTTGGTTTACTTGTTTAAATTCTTTCCAATGTTTACTTGGAAGAATAAAATGCACTGTTCTTTACTTGGACGAGCTGTTCTTTATCAAGGACATAATTATTAAGGTGAGGAACGCCAGCTGGTAGTGTTTGGTTTATGTTGCTGCCATGAGTGAGTACTATGGATTGTGATGCCCCTCCATAGTACAATGATAATAGGGTGCATTTCATCTTCATGTCATTCTACCCCCTTACAGAGCAAACATGATATTAATTCATTCCAACTCACAATGACATAGGCCGTGAACCATCAATAGGATGGCGCTCTTATTTAATTTTGGAACCTTATTGAAATTGGACATTTGTCACTTCAACTCACATTCAAAAAGTCGATCCAAATTGTGCTTTCTAGTTTGGCACTTGTGAAAAGCTGTTGACTTCCATGCTACATAAACCTACTGTCTTGTGTTCTACCAAAACTAAATGTTAAGCCGGACAATGATCTAAATTATGATTAATTGGAGAATATAATGAACTTTATAAAACATCACTTGTAAAACAACTTGATCCGAGTGTAAATCATTTGAATTGATCAAATGGATTTCAACATTTCATATGTATAGGCTATGTTAGCAAAACAAACTAAATTGAAAAAATGGTTCACATGCTATGCTACTTTGGGGGTAAAAAAGAGATGAGGTAGAAATCACGAAGAACGAATAAAGCATAACAAAACCAATTGCAGGAAGATAATGGATGAGACGAGCTGAAGGAGAATTACAAGCCAGCAGACACCAGTCCATGCAACGTGATGATCCCTACCACTGTGTTTTGGTCATCAACAACAGGTAAGAATTGCACAGCAGATGGAGGTGACTCCATCCTCTGCATTGCTTCCACAGCCATGGCATCTGGACGAATTGTCCTTGGATTCCTGTCATAGAAAAACACAAACAAAAGATAATTTGAAACTTGCAATTGATCTCATTTACAGTTAAATCTCTTTAATTATTTTAAGTAGAGTTTATCCTTTGTCCCTCACATCTATATCTCTACTTAAAAAATCTATGTCTCTTTGTATATGTTACTACCATCTGAAATTGGAATCTCCTCTTTTCATCTACCAAGCTACACCTTATTGTTCGCTAAGAACAAAATCTTCCAGTTCCCTTTCCATCAACCTCACACATCCATGTGATTTGTATATGAACATGGGCCTTTTAGTTTAGATTATTTTCTAACCTACACTCACATGGATAGTTTCTTTTAGTTTAGATTATTTTCTAGTTTTACTCGTCAACAATTGGAGAGTTCAGACTTATACATGGTTTTGCTTGTAACAAATTTGGAATTAGATATCTATGCAGTAAAAGAAATTCAAAAATGGGAACCCCTTGAAAACCATTACAATAGAATATTGGCTACCTGTTGCACATCTCACCGACTGTGAGATTGAATATAGCTGCACCATGGGCCTTGAGTGTGCGACGGAGATCACCATCAGTAAAAGTTCCAATTAGATGGAGCCTATCATCAACTACAAGCAAACATCCACAGCCCTTGCTTGTCAACTCCGCCAGCTGATCCATTATCATGTCCCCATCCAGGCACAGAGGAAGCTCTTCCTTTTTCTTCATGACATCCTTCACCTGCACAAGGATATCTACATGAGCATGTGCCATCTTCTCAAGGCTCTTTCTAGGACATTTCTATTCACCATTGCCTTCACATCTCCAGTATTGCATCATGATTTTTTTTTTTTACTCAAACTCACAAAGAAGATGAACCCTATACTCAAGAATAAGTAAAACTTCAAACCCAGCTTTTTGTTGTAATGATATACACATTGAAAATAGAACAGGTATCAACGCATGTATCCTACAAGAATATGGGCAGTCATATAAAAAGTTCAAGTAGTCTAAAATCCTAAAGAAATGTGCCACTACCAATTGCTCTAACATATTGTAAAAACCTTACAAGATATCACGTCATGTTTTTTTTGTTATGCAAAAGATATCATGATCTGATTTCAACGTAGTCCTAAAATTAGACAGGATAAAAACAATGCATTGCCACATAAAAAAGGTTATTGGACAACAGAATTAAGGTTGCCTCAACAAAACAAATAACCTAAATAGAAGATGTATACAGCCAACTTATATATCCTGACTTCTGAATGCAATAGCAGACAGGAAATAAGAACAAAACACTAACAGAGATCAGACATAATGAAATTTGGCATACCAAACAATTGAATTGATTCAATGAAATTCACAAGTAGAGTATCATATAGATATAGTGGTTTTATCAACATAATTAAGAGGATCAATATACAGCATAAGAAGTTAACCTCACAACTGAAATGCAAAGACTGAACATGACCAGTTTTTCAAATGTGCATCAATTTAAATTTGATTCATGGTAAAAATAAATTAGGATGTTGTTTTTTCAGGATTACCGTAAAGATTAGGCTTTTGCCAATCTTTCCTGCGGGATGGTTGGCACCATACTGTTCCCTGGTGATCCCACGGGCAGCCATGAGGGCTGCTACGATGGTGTCCCCAAATACCATCTGGATCGCCGCCGAGGTGACGGGCGCGAGGCCAAATGGACAAAGCTCGCGCTGGAGAGGGAGATGTACATTCACGTCGCATCGAGTCGCAAGGGGATTGCCGGATCCTCCGGTGGCGGAGGTGACCGAAAGAAGTCGAGCGCCCTTCGCGCGAGCGAAGGGAACGAGGGAGAGGAGCTCTTCGGAGGCGCCAGACTTGGAGAATAGGACGAGGATATCACCAGGGAAAACCGCTCCGAGGTCGCCGTGGAGAGCGTCGACGGGGTGAAGGAAACCCGCGCGCGAAAAACCTAGAGATGCCATAGTATGTGCGAGCTTTTGCGCGACGATTCCGGATTTTCCGACACCGGAGAAGAAGATGGCGCCGGGGGCGTCGAGGAGGGCCTGGGCGAAGCCCGCCGCCTGAGAGAGGTCGAGATGTTCGAAGAAGTGCTCCATGTGGCGACGCTGCGCCTGGAACAGAAGGCCGAGTTCGCCGGCATCGATCATGGCGGCGGATCCACGGAGGAACTGCCGCGCAGGTGACAAAGACCCCATTTTGGGAGCCTTGGAGGCGGAGAGGAATGAACGAGGGCTTCAACTTCACAGCTGGCAAAAATAACACACGAATTGTAACCGCGATTTATGAAAAATATATCCTTTATAATTATAGAATTATTAAATATTTTTTAAAACTTCAATTATCAATTAAGTTAGAATTTATAATTTACCTAATTTAGAATTTACTAAGGTAGACCACTCCTATTTCAAATTAGAATTTATTTAAGATATAAAGTTAGAGGCGAAAGAAGAAGTTTTAAAAGAGAGTCAAAACGTAGAATCTTTTACACTTATCTTTTCTAAGATTTATATATAACTATCATAAGAGTATTTTCACATCAAACGATACATCATCCGTGTATGAGCCAATAAGGGGACTAGATCCAGCAATTATTAATTGTCTCTTCATTCACCAAGCACCACATATTTAAAGGAAGACATCTAGGATACCAAATCTGACAACCACCTAACCACTTAACTCTTCATTTATCTAGTGTCACGTGTTTTGGAATATTCATAGTCGGAGTCCGCACTGTAAATACCCCGGGTTAATTTTGTTATTGATTAACAAAGTTAAGTTAGGTCTTTGTATTTAGTGTTTTGTATCTAAGTGTGCGGAAACCTAAGAATACAAGAAGTTGACCGGAAGATATGACGAGTGAGAAGAATAGCACGAGAAGGAAACTGACGAGTTTGGTGCATTCGAAGGATGAGGAGTTGGGGAAGAGTACACCGGTGAAGCGAGAAAGACACATGAGATGCATTCTAGGGACGAGAAGCGGGGAGGAAATTTGCTAGAGGAGAAGGTCAGAGTTAGGTTCAGGTGAGCTCAACTCCAAACGACCGGAGCATTATCCAAGCGAGCAGATCAAAGAATAATCAACATCTGATGTTAACAATTCAAGGCGCCCGGAATGAGTCCAAGCGCCTTGAATGACTTAGGGCGTCATGAATGTCGTCAAAGGAGTATAGGCGCCTCTGATAACTCGAGACGCCCCTGAAGAGTTGGAGACGTTGCCGCGGAGATAAGCATACTCCACCTCAACCGAACCGGGCACCTCCAATGCCACCAGATCAACCTGAAGTCATTGTGATGGACATAAAACTCAGTTGAACCAAGGCATCCTAGATCAATAGAGGTGCCTCAGATGTGTCACATCAGCAACGGTCACTTTTGACTAGTGCGCTATAAATAGTGTCCTAAAGCTAGTTGTAAAAACATACACTATGTATTCATTTCTAAATTCAGTTTAAGTTGTCTATACAATCAACTACTAAGAAGATACTCTGCCTTCGACACTTGTCAAAGAAGGAGATTGATAGTGCTTCCAATTGTCTTAGATTAACAAGCATTCTGATTGTAACCAAGTAAAACCTTTAGTCTCTTTATTTTTATGTTATTTTCTTTTAATTAATGTGTGTATCCTTGCTAAGTTAGAAGCAACCTTTAGCCGATCCACCGATCCTAACAAGTAGTATTATAGCCCAACCACCTTAGAAGGATTAATCGTTGAGTAAAGCAACAAGGAAGATGTCTGGATCAAACATCTACCTATCAAAGTTTAAGGACGCTTTGAGCTCTCAGGGTACAGGATAGATGATGGGTGCATGATATTTCTAGCGTAGGTCAGGGGTCAATCCCTCGGAGGTGATGACCTACATTTTCGACCCATCATGTGATTGTTGTTTTTGTACCTGCATGAACCTCACTCCATATCTGTGGGGTCGACTTTAGGGGGTCGTTAAGGTAGCGGATCTAACTTTTTTTAAGGACGCTTTGAAAGTGTTGAATGAAGGTATTTTCAAAATAGATTTTGATATACTATTAACTATTAAATATGATTTTAAAGTACTCAAGGATGAGAACGGAAAAGAAAAGGAAGAGCACCAATGGAGCAAGAAGCAACAAATCAAGTTCATGACAAATGGTAAAGTCGAATTCCATCTTCTGAGTGTACAACTGCCTCAAGAAGTCAATCAGATCGGCACATCCGACTCCACCAAAGAACTTTAGGCGAAGTTCCTAGAGTTGCACGAAGGAATATCGGAAGTCAAGCTAGCAAGATGAGATTTACTCAGAAATCAGCTAAGCAACCTTCGAATGAAAAAGGGAGAAAAGGTAGCACAACAACATGTCAAATTGAAGGAGCAAATAACTAGCCTCAACAACTTTGGTGAAATAGTAACAAATAAAGATTTGCTAAGGTACGCATTAAATGCATTTTCAAGAATCTCAGCATGGACATCAATTATAAACGTCTACTACATCTCCAAAGACCTAGAGATAAATAGTTTAGAAAATTTATTTTCAATTTTCGAACTTCACGAATCTTGACGTACAAGACTAAGAAAAGAAAAGAAATCAAATCAAAACGTAGCACTAAAAGCTAAGAAGAACAAATTGGATTTGAAGTCATCCTTCGACAAAAATGAAGAAGCATACATGGTATGAAAGTTCAATAAAATTTTTAATTCTAACAATTTTGATAAGTTGTGGGCTAAGAAGCTCAAGCTTCTTAAAATCTCAAGGCTAACTATCCAAAATTAAAAGGCAAGGAAAAAGAAGAGGTCAAAAAGACAAGAAGGTCTAAGCATAAAAATCTCAAGGCGACTTGGAGCGGATTGTTGTTAGAAGAGTCCAAGACGAAAGAATACACCGGACTAACACTAATGGCAAGCCACCAAGCAACAAACCACTAAAATACCTCAAGAGAGAGCATTGATGAAGTGGGAGCATCTACCTCCGAGTCCAACATAGTAAGTGAGGTACTACCTTTCGATAAATTGAATGAAACTATTAGAATGTTATGTAGATCACTATGCAACATGAGGAATAAGTATGTTGATACAAAGAAAGAATATGCGTGATCACTAGCAGAACTTGGAAAATTTAAAAATAAAAATTTTAAATTAAAAGAATTAGAGCAAACTCAAAAATAAGAGTTAGAAAATTTTTCTAGAAATTCAAACTCATTTTTGAATACTCTTACAAGAAATATTAGAAATTCTAGCTTAAATTGGCATGTTAGAAAGTACAAAGACTAAATTACAAAAATTTCACAAAATGATATTTCTAGAAATTATTTAGTTAATTCTGTAGGTAGAATTTATTTTGAGTTCTAAAATTTTTAATAAGGAATGATATTTTCTTTATTATTTGCTAGTAATTTTATTAGAAATTTAATTGCTATAAATTTATGACTTACTTGAAAATATTTTTCATAAACATTTTGCAAGAAAGTTTTTATGAAAAATATTGTTTGAAATAAACAAATATGTTATCTATTAGCAAAATTTTTTTTGAAAATTTTCGACCTTTAGATAGTTTTTTATGAATTTTTTTATCAAAAAATTTTAAAATTGAAAATTGTTGGTGATTAATTTTTGAGAAATTTGATTTTTCCAAAAATAATGATTAAATTTTGAATATTTAGAAAGATATTGTAAGAATTTTTTAAGTCAAAATTTATCTTTAATTATTTATATTAAAAATACTTATTTCTGGAAATAAGAATATTACGTCACTAAAAGAAAATAATTTTCTCGTGAAAATTATTTTTATGATCAGATTGAATATGTTTAACATTGACAAAAAATTTTGGTATTTTTCAAATGATAAAAATATTTTTTATTTTTTATTTGGAAAATTTGAAGTTTAATTCTTAAAAATTATTTTATTTACCAAATTATTATGAATTTATGATAAAAATACACAGACTTATATTACATATATGCATCGCCTAAATTTTTTTTAGATTTCTATCCATATTTTTTATGTGATCAAAGGAGAGAATAAATAGGTGTTAAGTTTAGAGAAGGACTATATTTCAAAATCAATATGATATAATTTCTTATCTAATTATCCTAACATTAATTCGGATTGATGCACATCAAAATGGAAAAATTATAAGTACTCTGGATTAGTTTTGATATTAAGCAACTTAGTTAAGTTAGGTAATGTGATTAATGCATTGTGCCTATGTGTATAGGAACTTAGGAATACAAAAAATTGAACGGAAGATGCAGTGAACAAGAAGGATAGTAAGGAAAAGGAGCCGATGAGCTCAATGTATCCAAGAGACACTGGTGGAACTTAGGAAAAGAAGTTGCGGAAGAGTACACTGGCGGAGCAAGAAGGATGTATGCGGTGCATTCAAAGGATGAGAAGCAGGGAGAAAGTCTACTTAAGGAGAAGGTTAGAGTGGGTTCGAATGAACTCAACCCCGGATGACCAAAACATCACCCAAGCCAGCGGATCTATGCTCAACTTCTGATGTTGACCATTCAAGGCACCTAGAATAAGCCCAGGCGTCCAAGTTTTAGGCACCCTAAATGACTTAGGGCGCCCTGAATGCTAGACGAGTTGAGACATCTCCAATCACTCAAGGTGCCTCCCAAGAGTTGGAGTCGTTGTCGTGGAGATAAGCAACAGAGTCCACCTCAACCGAATCGAGGCACCTCCAATGAACTGAGACACCTCTAAAGCCGCCAGATCAACCTAAAGTTGTTGCAATAGAGATAAAACTCAGCCCAACTGAGGTGCTCTGGATCAATGGACGCGCCTCAGATGTGTTACGTCAACAATGGTCACTTTTGGCCAGCACACTATAAATAGTGCCTTAAAGCTAGTTGTAAAGAAATATACTCTGTATTTATTTCTAAATTCAGTTTTAGCCGTCTATACGATCAACTGCTGTAAGAGGCTATTCCGCCTCCGACCCTTGTCAAAGAAGGAAATTAATTATGCTTCCAATCACCTTGGGTTGACAACCACCCAGGTTATAACTGAGTAAATCCTTTAGTTTCTTACTTTATTTTTATGTTATTTCTTTTTAATTAATGTGTGTATCCTTGTATCCTTGCTAAGTTACAAGCAAGAGAAGTCAATTCAATTAGTAGGCTAATCACCCTCCCCCCTCCTCTAGCCGATCCTAACACGTGCCTCCCAAAAATAAATGCCCTTATCAATGAGGCAGTTACACTACCTCCTTATCCACATGCTCCTCACATGTTTCCAGCAGACCAACATTAGGTGTGAGTCTAATCCATGGACGAGAAGATGAGGTCAATATTGAGTGACCTTAAGGATATACAAAGTTGAGGTCGAAGCAAGGAGGAGTTCAATATCTAAGGTAGAGTCTTGGACGGAGTCGATGACTGGGATCAAATTCCGGATGGTGTTGGCGGCTAAGGCCAAGTCTAGGATGATGTTAGAGATTGAGGCTAAACTAGGTGCGATGTTAGGATCTAATATTGAGGCGTGGACAATGTCAGCTACTGAGGCCACAAGAGGATGTCAGGATTTGAGACTGAGCCAGGGTGTGTCGGGATTTGAGACTAAGAGAATGTCGGCGACTGAGGTCGAGGCAGGGATGATGCCAAAATCTAAGGTTGAGGTATGGATGATGCTTAGATCTGAGGTTGAGAGGATGTCAATGACTAAGACCGCAAAAGGATGCCAGAATTTGAGATTGAGATGGAGCCAATGTCGGGATCTGAGGTTGAGAGGATGTTGGCGATGGAGACCGAGATAGGGATGATGTCAGGATCTAAGGTCGAGGCATGGATGATGTCGAGATCAGAGGTTGAGAGGATGTCGACGACTGAGGCTGAAGTAGGGATAATGTCGGGATATGAGATTTAGTCATAGATGATGTCAGTATCTGAGGTTGAGAAAATGTTAGCGACTGAGACTGAGGGAGGTTGATGCTAGGATCTGAGGTTGAAGCTGTTGGATCGAGAGAAAACGATAGAGGGGGGGTGAATATCGTAAACCGTTTCGGATTTAGAGAGAGAATGCACAGCGGAAAATTAACACGAAAATCAAACGCAAACACAGGGATTTACTT
Source organism: Boesenbergia rotunda (assembly GCA_024364735.1). NCBI lineage: Eukaryota > Viridiplantae > Streptophyta > Magnoliopsida > Zingiberales > Zingiberaceae > Boesenbergia > Boesenbergia rotunda. The sequence goes on along the minus strand of JAGFNQ010006687.1, from coordinate 134,991 downwards.
GGTTCGGAGTCACGGTCGGCTCCTACTCCAAGGCCCACGGTCCTTGACCGTTTACTGCGGGCAATACTATAATCGCGCAAAATCTTACAAACAGTTGTACAGAAGTAAGTGCAGTAAGAATACAATTAAGAATTGACTCTTCGTTACCGACGCCCGGTGTAGATCGTTCTTCGGTGCGTAGGGTCGTCGTCGACGCTAGAATCTCGAGATGGAGGATTTCTGGAGCAGAGCGCCTGAGTTGAAGAGCGTATTGGCGTTGGAAAACATGTTGTTTGAAGCCTTGGGGTCGAGGGACTATTTATAGCCTTCTGGGGCGCCCTGAACGTTGGGGGCGCCCCCCCACGTGTCAGTCGATCCGAACAAGTCTCGGTCAGCCCTTATCCCACTTGAATAGGGCTGAGAGTTGACTGGGGGCGCCCGGGACGCAGGGGGCGCCCGGGTTGACTCGGTCCGCTGGCTTCTCGCTGGCTTGACTCTATCCGCTTCGTTGGCTTGAGCCCGGGGCGCTCGAGGCATCCGGGGCGCCCGGGAGCACGGGGGTGCCCGGGAGCATGGAGGCGCCCCCCCAGTGAGCTTCCGAAGCGTTCTCTTGCTTTACTTGTTTTACCTTGACCTTGGGGGCGCCCTACTCAGCTGCTGCCTCTCTCCCTTGAGGCGTTCTGAGCTGCAGAGACTCGTTCCTTTGGTCCTGCATCCAGGGTTAGTTGCAAATACAATAAAACAAGAATATGTTATGATTATACAGCCTTAGCTGTCTTGGTTCTGACTTTGGGTTTCCAAAATGGAACCCTAGGTCGAACCGACGCCTACTGTTCCCTCGACGGGGAACGCGTCCTCACCTACTCCTCTCGGGAGAATTTACCTGTTGCCAACCGGCTCCTCCGGTTGGACTTTTGCCCAGCAGTCCTTCGCCAGGTGCCTAGCTGTCCTTCGCCAGGTCTTCAGTACCAAGCAGTCCTTCGCCTGGTGCCCAGCAGTCCTTCGCAAGGTCTTCGGTTCCAAGCAGTCCTTCGCCTGGTGCCTAGTAGCCCTTCGCCAGGTCTTTGTATCCTGGCATTCCTTCGCTAGGTGCCTAGCAGTCCTTCGCTAGGGCTTTGTATCCTGGCATTCCTTCGCCAGGTGCCTAACAGTCCTTCGCTAGGGCTTTGTATCCTGACATTCCTTCGCCAGGTGCCTAGCAGTCCTTCGCTAGGGCTTTGTATCCTGGCATTCATTCACCAGGTGCCTAGCAGTCCTTCGCTAGGTCTTTGTTTCCTGGCAGTCTTCGCCAGGTGCCTAGCAGCCCTTCGCTAGGACTTTGTTCCTGGCAGTCCTTCGCCAGGTGCCTAGCAGCCCTTCGCTAGGACTTCTTTCTGCACACTTGAGTAACTTCGTTAGATCACAAATAAACTTAACTTTGAATCTTTTGCCAATATCAAAACAAAGTTTGATATGGTGCTTCCTGCACCATCAATCTCCCCCTATTTGATTTATGGCAACACAATTCAAAGTTAAGTTAAAAACTTATAACAGTTAAGAACATAAGGTAAACAATGAAGTATTACTGTTTATGAACAGAATAAATGTAGAGTTGAATTTTTTTTATTTCTCATACTCCCCCTAAAATCCTGAATACTTGTGTTAAAACACTTAAAACACTTAACTTTGACCTTTCCTCCCCTTTGACATATATCAAAAACATACACGGGCGAACAAGGTTTCTAATAGGGAGTTTTACTAAAGTAAATTCAAGTCATGGATTTAACAATTTCCCAAAAACATAGTTGTCAAGAAAAACTTTAATTAAAACGTGACAACTCTTCTCCTTATATTTTAGGATATTAAAAAAATTTCAAAAACATAATTTTCAAGAAAAAACTTAACAGTAACTTACTTAGCCAACATTTTGAAAACAACTTTCCTTTAAAAAATTTCAACTTTTGCACATATAAAAAAATTTCTTTGGAACATATTTTGTGCATTTAAAACTATTTTTAAAAAAATCATTAAATGGACAAGTTTTTGCCAAAACAAAGATTTGTTTACTTAGAAAACTTTACTTAGAAATATTTGCCCAAAAATTTCCAAAGGTTTTGCTCAGATAAACTTTGTTTACTATGGAATATTTTACTTAGGAAAAAACATGCATTTAAAAATTTTTTGAAACACTTAGAAATTTTTGAAGCACTTTTTGAAAAAGAGAAAAAAAATTAAAAAAAATTTCTTTTCTCTCCCCCTTAATGTGAAATTCTTCTCCTTAGACAATTTCTAAGATAAACTTTCTTTGAAAAGGGGAAAAAGTTTAAGGAAGAGTTTGATTTTCACTTTTTCTACTCTCCCCCTTGGCCATATATCAATAAAGAACTCTTGAAAAATATATTTTGAAAGACATTTTAAATTTGTGTATCAGAGCTTATGGGTTTTGAAAACATAAATGTTTGAGTGAGAGAATAATGTCAAAAATTATGATAATTTCTAAGTAATATAATTTTGAAATGATAAAGAATTGATGCTAAAAAAAATAGAACTGGAGTCAAGTGTATATTCTTATTGAGTCCATGCATCAAAGAAAATAAGTTTACTTATTTTGAATATTTTGCAACTGCAAAAAAAAACAAGTACCTTTGAACAATTATCTTTAAAACATAAGTACTTTGAAAAATTTTATGAGTTTGAGAGGTATAAGTACTTTTAAAAAAATATTAGAATTTTTGAGAGGTATAAGTACTTTTGAAAAATCTTATTTTTTAAAAGATAATATTTTACTTGACTTGGTTTCTTTTCCAGTCTGACACAATCCTAGGAAACCTTGTTGACTACATGGATATTTTCCTAAGTGTCCTGGAAATTCTTCAAACTCAAGTAAATATTATTTTCCATAAGTATTTTAAAAAAATGAAGGTATTTAAACAAACTCCCTTATGTTTTCAGACGGATTTAAATAATGCAGTACATGAAAACATATTATTTTGAAATTAGCAAATCCTTCAGTTTGACCTCCCCTAAACTTGACCCAGTCCTAGGAAGCTTGTTGACCACAAGTACTCTTCCTCTGAGTCTTTAGGGTTGATTCAAACCACAGGAATTATTTAATAATTCAAAACAAATAATTGCAAAAAAATCTTGTCAAAAAATCTTCTTTTGATTTAGACTTCCCCTAAATTTGACACATCCTAGGAGTCCTTATAGATCATGAAGTGGGCCTTCCTTTGTGTCTTTAGGGTTTATTAAAATCAAAAGAATAGTTTTGAATAACAGTATGGTAATATAATTTTAGAAAATTCAATTTGAAATGAAGATAATTTTAAAGTATAAGCCCCGTTTTCGAAAAATATTTTGAAATGATAATGATTTTTGTAAAGCACAATTTTTGAAAAAAATAGTGATTATTTGAAGGAATGGTATTTTTAAACTTTCTCTTTTAATTTGAACTCCCCCTAAATCTGACACAGTCCTAGGAGGTTTGTTGACCACAAGTTAATCCTCCTCTTAGTCTTAAGGTTTGTCAAAATTAAAGGAACAATTTTGAACATGTCTTTTGAGTATGATAATTTTCAAGGAGATAGATTTTTGAAAACACAATTTGGTATGATAGCACAGTTTTCGAAAACCATTTTGAAATGATAATAATTTTTCAAAGATATTTTGAAAGAAAATTAAAAAGAATAAACCACTCCCCCTGTACCGTTTAACTCAATCTAATGTCCTAGGGGACTTCAGTGTTATCCATGTTTGACTATATTGACTAGGATTGACTATGTTGACCAAGTTTGACTATGTTGACTTGGTTTTACCAATAATTGACCTAATCAAGTCCTAGATCTTAGTATTAATTCAATCAAGACTTAGTTTGATGAGTTAATTTTGAAAACAAATGAAATTCAATTTTTGAAAAATGTTGAGTGGAAAATATATGGAGTTAATTTAGAATTAATTTTAAAAAAATTGAGTTGATTTTGAAAAAAATATTGAACTATATAATTAGGTCCTAGACATCTCACCCAGTTCTAAGTGACAAGATAGGTTACCTTATCTGTTTTGTGAGATGCTTTAACAAAAAAAAATGAAAATTTTAAGTTTGAAAAAAACATGGTTAATTTTAAAAGGTTAAATTAATTTTTGAAAACAATTAATTTTGAATTTATTTTGAAAAAGAATATTTGAATCTAAGATTAACTGAAAATTTGTGTTAGATTCGAATTTGACAAAGAGTAAACTGAATTTGAATTTCAAAAATTGGTTTCCAAGTCTTGGCGAGGCACAAGCCCTTCTTTGGCCGTAGCCTTATTGGATCATCAACCCTTTCCTTGACAAAGCCTTTTAGTGAAATTTCATTTTCAAGGTTACTTTTTGAGAAATTCTGGTCTAACTAGCTTGGGTCTTGGATCGGTAGCTTCGGCTAGTTTCACCAGTCTAAAGAGACCAAGTAGTGTATACTTGACCTTATTAGAAAAGGCTTCCCTAACGTACTATCATCTCACCGCCACCCAATACTATGTTGTTCAAATTTCAGTTAATTGATTTAGTCCTTATACTAACCAATCCTAATTCTAAGGAGAGAAAAAAAAAGCAAACATGACAAAAAAATGATCTAAATTATATCATAATTGAAATAATACTCTGGGTTTTTAAAGTTAGCAAGGTTGTGAATTATGTTTTCTAACATATTAACCTTAACTAATTTGTATGAATTAATCATGTTATTCAAGGTAAATATTGGATTTTTAAATACTATAAATTTACCTTTTGATTCCCGATTGGGAATCTCCCCCTTGATTCTAGCCATCTCTCTTTTGCTTGATTGTTTCTTCGGCATTTTGTAGCGGTCGCGAGCCAACCAGACCAGTTTCCAAGGATCCCTTCCTTCGTCGTCAGATTCTGAGTCTGAGTCGGACTCAGGTACTGGTTGAGGCCTCTTTTGCATTTCTCTTGGAGTTTTCCCTGCAATGAAAATTATACCTTCCTCGACCACTGCAGTATCAACTTGATTATTTAACCTTAATTCAGAAACTGATTCAAAATTAGTTACCGATTTTGTCCCAGAAAACTCGTCGTCTGATTCTTGTTCGATTTCGACGTCGGGGTTCGAGTCTGTCTTAGCTACTTGTGCTTGAGCCGAAAATGCAAAATCTTCTAAGATCTCAATATCGGAGCTCTCTTCGTGTAGATTGATTAGCTTTTCCCACATCTCCTTGGCACAAGTGAAGGATCCTACCCGCTTTAATTCTTCTTTGCTCAGGCTACATTGTAGTGTTGCAGTCGCCTTTGCATCTGCCTCGATCTTCTTAGAGTTGGTTCGTCCAATTTGTCCCAGGCGATCGCTGTTCCATCTTCTGTGGGGAATGTGATCCCAGTTTGGATTATCAACCATAAATCCAAATTGGCCTTCAAGTGGGATTCCATTAGACCCTTCCAGGTTCTGAAGTTCTCGCCAGAGAATAGAGGCGGACGGGTACTGTTCCACTCTTGATTGGCCATTTAGTTTAAACCTTGCACACAAGAGAAATAACAGAAATGTACCAAGACTTGGTCTTGGATTAGTAGTGCGGGAGAGAAGATAAAGCCCAACAAATATATTGCACGAATTTCGAGGTAAAATAATAATAAAAAAGTTATGACAAATTTTTGAAAATGTTGATTTTATCACTTCAGATTAATGATGAAAAAGTAAGAAGTCAATGTTTAAAAAAACTTTGCTCGAATTAGGGTAGCACGAATTTCGAGAAAAAAATATTAAAATAATAATAAAAAAAATTTTATGACAAATTTTTAAAAATTGATCGTTTTAATAATTCTAACTTATGGTGAAAAAATAAGAATTCAAAATTGAAAAAGGCGTAAGAATAATTTAAACACACCTACATATATTATTTATTTGAAATAAAAAGTGAAAAATCCGAAAAAAATCTCAAACTGGTGGTTGCACCAAGTTTGAGCTTCCCCGCTCTGATACCACTTATTGGATCGAGAGAAAACGATAGAGGGGGGTGAATATCGTAAACCGTTTCGGATTTAGAGAGAGAATGCACAGCGAAAAATTAACACGAAAACCAAACGCAAACACAGGGATTTACTTGGTTCGGAGTCGCGGTCGGCTCCTACTCCAAGGCCCACGGTCCTTGACCGTTTACTGCGGGCAATACTATAATCGCGCAAAATCTTACAAACAGTTGTACAGAAGTAAGTGCAGTAAGAATACAATTAAGAATTGACTCTTCGTTACCGACGCCCGATGTAGATTGTTCTTCGGTGCGTAGGGTCGTCGTCGACGCTAGAATCTCGAGATGGAGGATTTCTGGAGCAGAGCGCCTGAGTTGAAGAGCGTATTGGCGTTGGAAAACTTGTTGTTTGAAGCCTTGGGGTCGAGGGGCTATTTATATCCTTCTGGGGCGCCCTGAACATTGGGGGGCCCCCCCACGTGTCAGCCGATCCGAACAAGTCTCGGTCAGCCCTTATCCCACTTGAATAGGGCTGAGAGTTGACTGGGGGCGCCCGGGACGCAGGGGGCGCCCGGGTTGACTTGGTCCGCTGGCTTCTCGCTGGCTTAACTCTATCCGCTTCGTTGGCTTGAGCCCGGGGCGCCCGAGGCATTCGGGGCACCCAGGAGCATGGGGGCGCCCCCCTAGTGAGCTTCCGAAACGTTCTCTTGCTTTACTTGTTTTGCCTTGACCTTGGGGGCGCCCGGGACCTCCGGGGTGCCCTACTCAGCTGCTGCCTCTCTCCCTTGAGGCGTTCTGAGCTGCAGAGACTCGTTCCTTTGGTCCTGCATCCAGGGTTAGTTGCAAATACAATAAAACAAGAATATGTTATGATTATACAGCCTTAGCTGTCTTGGTTCTGACTTTGGGTCTCCAAAATGGAACCCTAGGTCGAACCGACGCCTACTGTTCCTTCGACGGGGAACGCGTCCTCACTTACTCCTCTCGGGAGAATTTACCTGTTGCCAATCGGCTCCTCCGGTTGGACTTTTGCCCAACAGTCCTTCGCCAGGTGCCTAGCTGTCCTTCGCCAGGTCTTCAGTACCAAGCAGTCCTTCGCCTGGTGCCCAGCAGTCCTTCGCTAGATCTTCGGTTCCAAGCAGTCCTTCGCCTGGTGCCTAGCAGCCCTTCGCCAGGTCTTTGTATCCTGGCATTCCTTCGCCAGGTGCCTAGCAGTCCTTCGCTAGGGCTTTGTATCCTGGCATTCCTTCGCCAGGTGCCTAGCAGTTCTTCGCTAGGGCTTTGTATCCTGACATTCCTTCGCCAGGTGCCTAGCATTCCTTCGCCAGGTGCCTAGCAGTCCTTCGCTAGGTCTTTGTTTCCTGGCAGTCCTTCGCCAGGTGCCTAGCCTGGCAGTCCTTCGCTAGGACTTCTTTCTGCACACTTGAGTAACTTCGTTAGATCACAAATAAACTTAACTTTGAATCCTTTGCCAATATCAAAACAAGATTCGGTATGGTGCTTCCTGCACCAATAGAAGCATAGGAGATGTCAGGATCCGATGCTAAGATAGGAATAAGATAGGAAGGATGTTGATGACTGAAGCCAAGTCATGAGAAATGTCGAGATCCGATGCTAAGACGAGGGCTACGTTGGTGACTGAAACTAAGTCTTAGTAGCTATCTTGTCATTAGTCAAATTATATTGCTTAAGATGAGTGCGCCGAGTAGGTTTAATCAAACCACTTATCTCATCTGGGCTAAGTCTAATTCCATTTAGGTCATGTTTAATCCATCTTGATTTGACTGACAGTTCAGCATGACTTTTAACCATACAGGACACGTGAGTGCTATAGGATTCTGCGACATCACCACCCTTCACCTGTAACCGAAACAACACTTTCATCGTCGCATTGCCAGTGAAGGCTTCCACAAGCATCTATATAACTAATGCACATGAGAAGGGGTGGGGATGAATCATGCATGTTTTAAAATAAGCTTTTGACTATTTAGAAAATTAGTGCGCAGTGGAAAATTAAGTAAGAATAAGAAGATAATTAAAAACACAACTGATTTTACTTGGTTCGGAGCTTTCGGCGACTAATACTCCAAGATACAGGTCCCTTGGACCTTTTCGATAGATAGTTCACTAAATCTCTCTACCGGTAAACTCTCGGTAAAGTAGTCAAATACAAAGAAATATGAGCAATACAACAACCTATACTTTCCTTTAGTAGATATACAAAATGAGCACAAAACAACTAAATTCGTTACCAACATGAGTGTAGATGTCTGGTTGTGCTCGTGTGTTTGTGTCAATCTTCTAACAACAGTCGGAGATAGTCAAGCAGTAGTACAACCACAGCGTGAAGACAGAGTAGCAGAAAGATTGCAAGAACTTGTGTAGTATATTCCTTAAATTCTGGCCAAACAGTGCTTTCATATGCTGTTAAGGGCGCCCTAGCTCCCAACTAGGGCTCCTCAAATGTTAAACTCGATCAGATATGAGTTTTGTGCAACTTATCCAGTCCCATCTGAGGCGCCTCAAGTCCGAACTGAGGTGTATCAAGTTGCATCCAAGGCCCTCCACCAGTCGAACTTGATCCTCGCAGCTTATCTGCGTGGAGGTGCCCTGCACCTCCGCTCCCCAAGCACCTTGAGTCCTCGAACATTGTTCATCCGAGGTTATTTTTTACAATTTAGCCCTGCAAGATAGTGTTAATCCGTGAATAAAATATAACTTACAAAATAGAATTAGCACAGTTATAAAAATTAATTATTAATTAGATCATATCTTTCGAAGACATTTAGTCATGGTCTCAACTTAGACTTTCAAAATGGCTCTAAGTTAGACCAACACCTAAGTCTCATTGGGACTCGTCCTCATTGGCTCTCTCTCCTTCAATGACTTACCTCACTTGCCATTTGCATATTTACTCAACTTCTTTGATCCACCATGTCTTCCTGTCAAATGCCCCATTTGGACTTCAACGGTTTTCAAGTCCCGTGGATCCAACTGAACTTTTTGCTAGGTATCAATATACCTAGGCTTCGACCAGATGTCAAACCTCGCGGACCTAATTGGACTCCTGCCTAATATTAGATCCCAAGTCTTTCAATCACGCACACTTGATAAATAGGTTAGATAAACACAACATCTAACTTTAACCATTTGTCATTTATCAAAACTTGAGTTGTGTCATTTTCGCTAATAATCAAACTCAAATTTTGATGAATAACAAATGGTTATAGTTAGATGTTATGTTTGTCTAACATACTTATGAAGTGTGCAGGATTAAAAGACTTAGGATCTGACTCTATGTAGGAAGTCCAGTTGGGACCGCGAGACCTGATAATTGGATGAAGCCCAGGTAGGTTGATACCTAATAAGAAGTCCAGTTGGATCCACGGGACCTGACAACTAACTGAAGTCTAGATGGGACATCTAACAGGAAGACCTGGTTGGTCAAGAAGTTGAGTAAGTCTGCAAATGATAAATGGGTAAGTCGCCGGAGGAGAGAATCTACTGAGGATGAGTTTCAGTGAGACTTAGGCGCTGGTCCAACTTAGAGTCATTTTAAAAGTCTAAGTTAAGACCATAACTAAATCCCGGTCTTGGGAAGATAGGATCTAATTAATATTTATAACCGTGCTAACTCTATTTTGTTGGCTATATTTAGTTCTTCGATTAACGCTTTTTGCAGGGAAAAATTGTAAAAAAAAAATCTTGGATGAACAATGTTCAAGACATCTTAGTTGGGACTTGAGGTGCCTCAGTTTGGACTTGAGGCACCTTGGAGAGTTGAGGGCATCTCCGTGCGGCTAAGCTGCAAGGATAAAGTTCGGCTAGTGGAGGCTCCTTGGATGCAACTTGAAGAGCCTCAGTTTAGACTCGAGGAACCTCATATGGGACTGAGAGCGCCTTCGAATAGATAAGTTGTGCAAAACTTGTATATGATCAAGTTCAACATTGGAGTTGCCCTAGTTTGGAACTAGGGCACCCTCAACAACCTATAAAAGCATTGTTCGACCATGTAACTGTACTACAACTACTACATGAGCTCTTGCGTTCTTTCTGCTACTCCACCTTTATACTGCGGTTGTACTATTGCTTTACTATGCTTGATCACTGCTAGAAGATCGACACTAACACACGAGCGCATCAGGAGTTCTACATTTGTGTTAGTAACTAATTTAATTTCTATATAAATTTCTGCTACTTACGAAAAGAAAGTATAGGGCGTTACACTTTCCTATTTTCATATACTATTACTCTACCAGGAGTTTACCGATGGAGAAGTTAGTGGATTACCTATCGAAAACGTCTAAGGGACTTGGGTCTTAGAGTAGGAGTCGTCGAAGCCTCCGAACCAAGTAAAAAAATTGACTGTGTTTTTAATTGTCTTCTCATTCTTACTTAGTTTTTTGGTGTGCACTCGATTTTGAAAAAGTTTTAAAAAATAAGTTTCTTAAATACATGTGATTCACCCCTCCCCCCAGCCTCTTACGTGCATCGGTCTTACACCATGTTTGAATCAAGAGGACGAGGACCCGACACTATGCAAAAAGTCTTGGTAGACAGCCAAGCAGAGAAACTCTAGTTGCAGCTAGGCAAAGAAAACCTAGGAAGTTAGCCGGACTAAGGGGTAAGGAAGTCATAGTAGGTCCGGTAGACCTAGGGGTGGGAGGACCTATTAGGTCGGTTGGATCTATAGGCAAGAAGACCTAGTGGGTCAAGGATCGGACGTCAATAGATAGACTCTCCACTTGAGGGGGCCCTGTGATCCTTCGTTTGAGGGGGGATTGTTTATGTTGTCAGGTTGTAAACAAAGTCTCACATTGAAAATACATGAGAAACATCATGGGATTATAAGGAAAAAATATCTTCATTAGTACGAGACATTTTAGATAAAACTCAAGAACAAAACCATAAAGGCTTAAGCCAAAAATAGACAATATCATATCATTATGGAGATATCTAAATTCCTTCGATCCTAACAGTCAGTTGTTTTATATTTAAATTACAAAAGTTTTATTTAGTTTGCTATTTTTTAAAATATTTTATTTGTTAATTGTTAGCACTTTTGCATTCACAGGCCTACCGCTACGTAGGGAGACACGTGACACACATTCCGATTGGCTGCGATGCCAGATCGATGAACGGGGTAAATTATTCACTATTTTCGTCAGAGCGATCGACATCCAATTGACCCAAATGCAACTTCATTTATGACCAAGTTAGGTCTCTCATTAAAAAAACTTTACTCCCTTATAAGTTAAAAGTTGGAAGCACATCCCTATGGAAGGATGACATATGATCGATATCACTAGTACAGGTAATTTAACATATTTATAATCACTTCTTTATTACTAATCATATGCAAAATAACTTTATTTTTTTTCAGACCGCTTTTGATATTAGTTTTAAGGAGGGTTGATCGTCAATCGGAAAGGAGACCGACCAATTAATGAGTGCAAGGTATAGAGACAATAAAAATAAAATGCATAGTCGTTTTAAGAAGCTATTGCTCCTTCCTCATGTTAAGCGCTTGCAACTTATGTCGATCGAGTTTTGTGAGATGCAAGATGACTAGGACTACATGTGTTCTTTGTTTGAATCAGATGCATTTCAAGTAACTAATTCTATAACAATTGTCTTTTTTTATATAAAAATTTAATTATTTATTTTATAACTAATGTTTTATTTTTTTTATTTATACAAAATTTTGTGTTGTAGAAACAATTTACAACAAATGCAAAAAAATCGAGCGAAAGCTAGTTAGGTTCACTACTTACACCTAAGTTCAGTTAACAAACACCCAAGATCAATTGAAATTAATTAGATTAAGACAAGATATATTTGAACAAATTCTTAACCAATTGATACATGGAGCGTTATAATCTTTGATCCATGATTCCTCTTCAGCTTTACCTCTTTCTCGACCTTAAAATTTGATGTTGTGAACTTGTTAAAGTTGTGAATTTGGTAATGTGAACTAAATATTGTGAACTTTGTTGTGTTACTTGTTGTTAAAGTTGTAGACTTGATAATGTTTTTGAATCAATTTTGTGAATATTGTGAAGTTGAGTTGTGAATATTGTGAATCTATATTTGTAATAGAGGATATCAATATAAATAAATAAAATTATTTTTAAAATATATATGGTTAGCGGTGAATTTCTAAAATCGGTCGCTAACAATTACTTATTTTGGTGATGAATTTTAAATAATCCATCACTAATCATGTTTGTATTTAGAGATGATTTTGAGAAATTCCTCACTAATCGTGGTTGTATTTAGCGAGTAGATTTAAAACCTCATCGCTAATTTAACTAACCTTAACAATGGAACATAATAATTCCTTGCTAATATTATAGACAAATTTTCTAATAATCATCCCAAAAATTTGTTGGATATATTGTGAATGGAAAGGGAGGAAAGATGTTCCATTGTGAATGAGACTTTAATCCCACATTGGAAGTTTCTAGTGAATGGAAAGGGAGGTGGAGAATAAATAGACTTCATTGTGAATGAGACTTTAGTGCCACATTGGGAGTCTTAAGGCATAATTATTGGTTTATATTATTTTACAAACATGATAGTTGTCAACAAATGCAAGGAGAGGGATTCTCTCTCATACGTGGGTATGCAGGGGGAGTGCAAATCTAGGGTCCGGATTTGTACAGAACAAAGTGGACTCGTGTGTGTACGATCTGCGTGCGTCGAATGCCCGACCGGTCGGGGCAAAATTTGTCCAATCGGATGAACCAAGATGTCCATCGGAGCCTTGAAGCACCGTCGGAGGAGGACAGATCTGTTTCAAGGAAACTGCGTTACGTAGGCCTCAACAATTCTCCAATTCTGGTACTACTCGGGAATACCAGGGAGATTTCAGGTCGGGAATTCCATTCTGCATAAAAAGCAGCTCGAGCCACTCAACAGCTAAGTTGAAATTTCTGTAATTTTAATTTAATTCTTGTTAACTCTCCAGAAAGGAGTATTTCCTCCAATAAAATTAACCTAGTTTAGTGGCAATTATGTATATCTTAACGACTCTTTATGTTATGTCAGTTAATCCTAACGATAAAATCTTGACTTTCATGGCTAAATATAATTTATAACAAATTTAATTTATAGCGACTGATAGGGTTGAATAAGCTCGTGGCGGGCACGTGAGATGGAGAAGCTAAGGGACGAGACACTTCGAATCGGGAAGATGCTCCCGCCCGGGCCCGGGGATCTTCTTCAGAGATTCGCTCGGGATAGTTGGCTAGAAGACTCCCGAGCTCGAGAGAGTGGGTCCTAAAAGCAGGACAAAGGATGAAGAGACTGTCCGACATAACAACGGAAAGCGGTGGCGACCCCCCGTCCCGGGTCTCGGGAAATCCCCGAGGGTGAGGCGCCCGGTAAGGGCAGCTGAAAATCCTTCTCGGGGGCACCCCGGGAGGTGGGGTCCCGAGGAAACATCGGGAGTTGTGACGCATGAAAACCCCGAGCTCTCCTCGGGGGAGGGAGTCCCCATAATAATCAACCTCGGCCATTGACCCCTCCCTCAAGGTATGGATAAGTACTCTCGTCGTGAAAGGTCTGCCCGACCCCTGAATCTTGAAACGGGCAGAAGCCGATAACGACGCAGATTGCTTCAAAGGATATTCCATAACCGCCAAAAGAGGAGGTGGACGTGGTTTATGGATCGGAGATGTGGCACCAATCGAGGGGCACGTCTATCCCTTCGCCGTCGGTATAAAAGGTAGTCCAACCCCTCCGGTAAGGGGGTTACGATCTCTCGTTTTACATACCGTCTTTCTTTCTCACTGCAGTTATTCTTCAGACAATCTACTAACTTGAGCGTCGGAGTGGACTCCGTCGGACCCCCGCCGGCATGTCCCCTAACGCTTGTGTTAACTTCGTAGGCCCCCCAAGTTCCTCCTGGGCATAATAACCTCCATGCGGGCCGAGCCTCCGCGACTGGTCATCGACGACTACTCCTTCCGGAACAAATTTGGTGTCGTCTGTGGGAAACTTATAACAAAGCACCTGAAGGAGCACCGATGACGGAAGTAGAGGACCTCGCCCATCCACGGGAGAATGAAGGGCCCAAGCAAGAACGAAGGGAAGTCGAGAGTGAGGAGGTACAGATCCAGCCTCATCTCGGAGGGGGAAGCACGCGTATCGCCCTAGACCTCACACCGGAATTGCGAAATCGCCTCGTCGAGTGATTGTGAAACCATAAAGTTGTGTTCGCCTAGGCCACTAAAGAAATCAAAGGGGTCCCCCCGGCGCTGGCTATGCATCATCTACATGTTACGCCGGAGGCCCGTCTCGTGAAGCAAAAGCGAAGGCATTTCTCCCCTGAGCAAGATAAGGTTATTCGGGATGAAGTTCAGAAGCTACTAAAAGCTGGGCACATCAGAGAAGTCCGGTTCCCAGCTTAGCTGGCCAATGTGGTCCTGGTTCCCAAGCCCGGGGGCAAATGGCGAGTCTGCATCGACTTTCGGGACCTAAATAAGGCCTGTCTAAAAGACTGCTATCCCCTGCCTCGGATAGATTGACTGGTGGACTCTACAGCCGGCTGTGAGTTCATCTCAATGTTGGATGCTTACCAGGGCTACCACCAAGTCCCCCTCGCCCCCGAAGACCAGGAGAAGGTCAGTTTTGTGACGGCTGACGGCACGTACTGCTACAATGTCATGCCCTTTGGGTTGTGTAACGCGGGAGCCACGTACCAGCGGATAATGGACAAAGTATTCAGGCACCAAATTGGGCGGAACATTGAGGTGTACGTGGACGATATCCTGGTCAAGACGGACAACGGGGGTGACATGATATCCGACCTTGAGGAGACGTTCACCACCCTGAGAGTACACAGGTTGAAACTAAACCCAGCTAAATGTTTGTTTGGGGTAAAAAGTGGCAGGTTCTTGGGGTACATGGTGACAGAGAGGGGGATCAAGGCCAATGCAGAAAAGGTAAAAGCCATTCTGAACATGCCACCCCCGTGGAACTTCAAGGAAGTACAGCGGTTGAATGGTAGGATCACGACGTTATCTCGGTTCATCTCCAAATCCGCGGACAAAGCCCTCCCTTTCTTCAAAATTCTGAGGAAAGCCATCAAGTTTGAATGAGATGACCAGTGTGAGAAGGCCTTTGCAGAGTTGAAGATCTATCTGGCAGATCTCCCTACCCTGCATAAGCCCATGGAAGGGGAGACCTTATTCGTCTACCTATCAGCAGCTGAGCTGTTAGTAATATGAGAGAAGTGTCCTAAGGCAATCGCCTTATGATTGTAAACATTTATTTTAATAAATGATAATTCACTATTTGAATATACATGTTTGTGTATTTGATTGGGATCTTAAACTCATTTACTGAATGTCCGCAATACAATTCACAGCATGAGAGAATTTGTGATGATTTCACAACTAGTGATTATCTCTACATGTGCAATTGTGAAGTATTGAAATTGTCCCTAGTCGATGAATTGATAAACACGGACACTATCAATTCTGTTGAGACTAGCATGGGTTATTCTCTAATCAGCTGATTCTCACTGGCTGGTGACATTGGGATGTCCAGAGATAAACATGGATGCTAGTTAAGGGAACTAGTTCATTGGAGTGACTGGCTGTAAAACTTCACATGGTAGTCTACATATAGACATGCCAGTGAAGTTCTTACTGCAGCTTAAGTGCGATGTTCCTTTGACTTGCGGTGTTCAAGTCAGCTTGGTCATGGAGACTTATACTTTGACATCTTAAGCAAGCATCTCCATGGAGGTGTGGACCCAGGATGGTTGGGTATAAGCCGAAGTGCCCGAAGATGTTTGAACAGCCTACAAAAGATTCACCACTCCTTGCGAGGAGATGTATACCCGAGGCCTATCGTCGGATTGTTACTCGAAGCCTCTGGCCAGAGCATGTCATGTTTAGAGTATGAGTCTCTTAAATACATGAGAGTAATTAGAAATCCAAAGGACGAGAGAACGTTACTTGGGCTAGGTGTGACGTAGTCAATCTAGTGGGGACTGACACACACAGACCATGTCCTGAACCAAGTGGGTATAAGATGGTGAAGGGAATGAGGCACGATTCATTAGAGCTGCTGAAGGGTTTCAGAATTATTTCTGAGGTCAACCGTTGATCTTTCGATTAATTAGGGGTCATGATGTACTACTAGGTGCCACTCATGATCGTTCTATAATTGGTTGATTATAGACGGCCAACATAAATCGAAAGCCTATTTAGTCACACGCACTACGAGTAATCTGAGGGATTTAAAACGAGTTGAAAATTAGATTTTCCGATCAAGAGAAATAAGTCGAATCTGAATTTATCAAAGGCGCACGGGAAGCTTAAAATGACTAAGGGAGTGTTTGGGAGAGCTTCTGCTTACTGCTTTTTAGCTTCTAGCCATGCAAAAGTGCTTTTGAGTGTTTGGGAATGCCAGATTCTGCTTTAACTTCTGCAACTTTTACTCAAAAGCTAGAAGCAACAATTTGATGCTTTTTTCTGCTTCTGCTTTTTTGCTTATGGTGTAGAATTAAAAGTTGACATTTATACCCTTAATAAATTTATTATTTTACATAATTACCATCACATTTTTAAATAAAATCTTATACTTTTATATAATTTATATTTTCAAAAAAATTTATACATATTTGTATAAATTTATATAAATTTTATTATTTTATTATTTTTTATATTTTTATTAACTTTATATTTTTTTAAATATATATATTATTAAAAAAATAATTTTGATATAATATTTAAAATATAATATTAAATATATAAAATATTATAGATCATGTATCAAAATTATATTTAGATAATTGAAAAAAATTAATTTTGATAGTTTAAGGATATTATTGTCATTTAATTAAAAATTAAGCTTAAAAGTGATTATTCACCAAACACTCAAATTTTACCTTGTATCAGCTTTTGACTTCTATTTCCAAACACTGCATGCTTTAGCTTCTTACTAACTTCAAGATAATCACTACAAGAATCACTTTTCAAGAAGTAAAAGCTCTCCCAAACACTCCCTAAGTCTTTTGAAGGCTTATTGGGCGAATTAAATAAGTTTAATTCGCGAGGGTTTGGCTTGATGTGGCCGGCCAAAGAGGGTATCCACCCTCTTTGGTTTGGCCGGCCACTACAAGGAGAGAAAACCAATTTATTTGGTTTATTTTATAAAATAAATCAAGCGCAATTTGTTTTATAAAATTATGGATAAATAAATCTATATAAAGAAATTTATATAAAGAGATTTATATAAAGAAATTTATATAAAGAAATTTATAGAAATTTATTCTTTTTATGGAAATTAAAATGAACTATGGATCGATTTATTTTAATTTTATAAAATCAATTATGAATTGATTTTTCCATGATAAGAAAAATTTATAAATTTCTTGTAAATTTTATTCCATAATAAAAGGAGATATGTATTTGTTTTATTATAAAGTTAGTTATAATAAAACTTGGCATAAACGGAATAATTCATAAGAAAATTTATAGGATAAATTTCTTATAAAAAATTTCGTTAAAGGGGAGACTTGACAAGGGAGAGGCTACTATATAAAGGAACCAAGGCTAGGCTTGGATTCCTGAATAGAGTTATCAAGAGATTAATTCTTTTCCTCTCTCTCTTAATCTCTCCCTCTCCTTCTCCTTTCCTCCTAGGGTCGGCACCCCCCTTTGCTCACCCTAGGGCCGGCGTCCACCCCATCTAGGGCCGGCGCATCACCCTCCCAATCCAAGGGATTGCCGTAAGTTGTCATCACCAAGAAGGAGCCAACGAAGAAGAAGAAGAAGCGGATCGCGTCTCCTTCCTTCCCGGAATTTAGATTCCGTTTCTTGGTGGTTAGTTTCCTTTCTTTTCTCTTGATCTTCTAGTTGTGCCTTTAGAGAATCTAGTAGTTCTCGTCGGCACAAAACTCGTGGCTTTGCGAAGTCATCCCGAAGAGAACTCGGCGTGGACGCGAATAGAGGCGGAGCTTCCAAGGGACGCTACGGTTGGATCTCGTCCCTTTCTTCGAGTTACGCGAGGTACAAAGTAAATTAGTTTACTTTTCCACAAAGTTTTAATTTATGATCATGTCCACACATCATAAGGTTGCATGCTAGATACGTGGTTAAAATAATTTGAGAAATTATTTTATGCTAATTCTTCCGCTGCACGTAAAAATTTAAAATTTTATGAACCCGTATCCTTGTCAACATGCACCCGGTCCCAACAGTGGTATCAGAGCCGGTTAGTGTTCGACATAATCATATAATTGTTTTGTGGAAAACTTTGTCATAATCTCAATTTTGAAAAAATTTTCAATTATGGAAATTTTCTAATTATTATAAATTTTAGATTTAGGAATTTCAAAGTTTGGAAATCCTCATGAAATTTCGCAAACGTTTGAAATATCCTAGTTTCTGAAATTTTATGATAATTGTGAAAACTTCCCATCTTTGGAAACTTTCCAATTTTGGAAATTTTCTATTTTAGAAATTTTCTATTTTAGAAATTTTCTAATTTTGGAAATATGTAAGTTTTCTTTGTACCAGAAATTTACAATTATTCTGAAACCTATTATGAAATCTCGCAATTTTGGGCACTTTCTTTCAAGAAAGTTTAGACAAATTTATGGACAATTAATTGACAATTAAATTTGAATTGGGTTTTAAATTGACAACAAAATTCTTTATTTTGGATTGAGCCTCGGGGAGCCGTCCAATTTAAAGTTAGTTGTTGTAATTTAATTTTCCCAATTTTAAATGAAATTGTCATGTTTAATTTGGTTACGCTTCCGAAGTGGACCAAATTGGATTTACGACAAATTACATTTCTTTGGGTATCTGAGCCTCGGGGAGCCACCCTTAGAAAACGATTTGTTGTAATTAATTAAATCCATGAATAAAATATGATTTAAGAGGTGATGCTCTTACATATTGTTGTCTCCAAAATTAATTAGGAAAATGGTTTCCTATAGAGTTTCTTAAATGAGATTTTCATGAAAATAATATGTGGTTGAATTAAGGGAATTGTCTCTTAATTTAATAAGATTTGATTTAGAGAAATCAAAGTCTTAAACATATTATTTCCGAAATTGATTATGACAATTTAGGAAATTGTTTCCCAAAACAATTCCTTTAATAAAGTATGAAATTAGAATTAGGAAATCCGGTTCCTAATTCAATTCTTGGGACTTGATAAATTAAGTCACATACATACTTTATTAAGGAAATCGTTAGTCATGACATAATTATATGTCATGAATGTGCTTAGAAAAGAAAGGATGAGACCCAAAACCCCTTACAAAATATTAAGGCCAACACCTTCCATTAATATGGTTAGAATCGGAGTTTTGTTTCTCGTTTGGGTTGATGGACACATCCATGCCCGGCTTGAACCTCAACATATTCAAACCATGAATTAGTTTACGAATAATATAGTTAGAGTCAGAGGTCAATCCTTAGTTTTGGTTGTTGGACACATCCAAGCCTGATTAAACGGTTGAATGAGCTCCAACCATATTAAAACTATTTCTTGATTAATGGGTCAGCCTTAAGCTTGGAGCATCGATTTGTTGTGCCACAGCCAAGGTCGATGCAAAGAGAGGTGCAGTTGGGTGCTATGTATAATGTCGCATACTTGTTAATGAGTTAACAACCCAATGATTTATGCAAACATTCAATTAGTTGATAGCATAAAGTGATAGTTACATATATGTGATATGTAATCGGTATAATTATCTACCTTCATAGCTAAGAATAACTTGATGGCCACAGCCATGGTTGTTCTTATCTATGGTTGGATATCAACCTATTTGGAGATGTTCCTACAATCTCCCGAATTGATAAAAAGGTTATTCAATTTGAAAAATAAATAGGATTTTTAATTAATGTATATTGATACATTCTTTATCATTCTTCTCACATAAGCTCAATTTGTATTTCTAGGTTAATCACTCGATCATGTCTTCTCTAAACTTGCGTTCCATTTTGGACACCAATAAACTGACTGGGCCAAACTTCATGGACTGGCTTCGAAACCTGAGGATAGTCCTCAAGGCAGAGAAGCTTGCATATGTCCTTGAAGATCAACTTCCCAACCATCCTCCAGAAGGTGCAACTCCAGACCAGCTAATGACCTATCAGAAACATGTGACCGATTCTGAACTTGCGAGTTGCATCATGCTAGCCTCTATGATACCTGAGCTGCAAAAGCAGCATGAGCATTTGGATGCTTATACCATCATCTTCCATCTTAATGAGTTGTTTGAAGAGCAGGCGAGATCCGAAAGGTTCGAAGTCTCCAGACTCCTCTTCACCACTAAGATGCAGGAAGGCACTTCTGCCTCGCAGTTTGTGTTAAAGATGTTGGGGTACATTGAGCGACTGTGCACACTTGGTTTTGCAATGGATCATGAACTAAGTATTGACTTAATTCTGAGTTGTTTGCCCAAAAGTTATTCACAATTTGTGATGAACTATCGGATGAACAAACTAGAGACTACCATTCCTGAGTTGCTCAACCTGCTGAAGACTGTGGAGCCTTATGTAAAGCCGGATCAAAAGACGGTACTATTAGTTGGTTCCTCGAAGAAAGGTTCTAAGAGGAAGGCCAAAGAACAGAATAAAGGGAAGAAGAAAAAGGCCAAAAAGACTGAAAAGAAACCAAAAGGAACTTGCCATCATTGTGGCAAGGAGGGTCACTGGCGAAGAAACTGCAAGGTTTATCTTGAGTCCTTGAAGAATAAGGCATCCGATGCCCCATCCTCTTCAGGTATCTTCGTTATTGAATGTCACTCTATTTCCTTAAATACCTGGGTACTTGATACTGGGTGTAGCTCACATATATGTAATGACATACAGGGGCTAAGGAATAGAAGAAGACTCGTCAAAGGAGAAGCAAATTTGCGAGTTGGAAATGGAGCAAAGATTGTTGCTGTTGCCATCGGAACATATTTGCTAAAGCCCCCCACTGGACGTATCTTAGAATTGGATAATTGTTATTTTGTTCCTTCGTTAATAAAGAACATTGTATCTATTTCATGTTTGAATGAAAAGGGTTATCATTTAACTTTTAGTAACAATTGTTGTTACATAACTTTAAATGACGTTCTTTATGGGAATGGAACTTTGTGCAATGGTATCTACACGTTAGATTTATCCAATGACGTTTTCAATATCGAAGTTAGCAACAAACGTGCTCGAATAGATAATCGAATAGACTCCTACACGTGGCATTGTCGTCTTGGCCATGTAAGTAAGAAACACATGACCAAATTACACCGATGTAGAATTTTGGAATCATTTGAACCCGGTTCATTTGATACATGCGAATCATGCTTAAAAGGCAAGATTGCTAAATTACCCTTTTCTGGAAAAGGTAATCCAGTGGGAGAATTGCTTGGTCTAATACATACTGATGTATGCGGACCAATGTCAACTCCTGCACAAGGAGGCTATAGCTACTTCATTACCTTTATCGATGATCACTCACGATTCGGGTATGTGTTCTTGATGAAACACAAATCTGAAGCTTTTGAGAAATTCAAAGAGTTCAGAAATGAAGTAGAAAAACAGCTTGGCAAAAGTATTAAGATACTTCGATCCGATCGGGGTGGTGAATACTTGAGTCAAAAGTTTCAAGATTATCTTAAGGACAATAGGATATTGTCTCAATGGACTCCGCCGTATACACCACAGCATAATGGTGTATCTGAGAGGCGTAACCGAACCTTGATGGACTTGGTTAGATCTATGATAAATCATGCAACTCTTCCAAAATCCTTTTGGGGCTATGCGCTTAAGATAGCTGTTTACTTGCTAAACAGAGTCCCGACTAAGGTAGTCTCTACTACTCCATATGAGACGTGGAATAGTAAGAAACCTCACTTAACTCACCTTAAGATATGGGGTTGTCCTGCTTATGTGAAGCGGATTGTATCAGATAAATTGGATGCTAAGTCTGATAAATGTCTATTTATTGGATACCCTAAGGAAACGAAGGGTTACCAATTCTATCATCCCTTGGAACAAAAGGTGTTTGTTTCAAGGCATGCTGTATTTCTGGAAAAGAATTTCTTTTATAAGAAAACAGTGGGAGTAGCATTGAACTTGAAGAAGTTCAAGAGACTCCAATAGACATTACAGAGACACCTAGTCTAGACCCACAACCAATAACTCATAATGATGAGCTATCAGTTGAACCTAAAACAACACCACTTCTTCGTAGATCTGATAGGACACGCAATATTCCAGAGAGATACGGATTTCTCGTAAGTGAATCGAACGACGTGTTACTCATTAGCAATGACGAACCTATCAGTTATGATGATGTTCTGAAAAGTTCAGAAGATAAATGGCTTGAAGCCATGAAGTTGGAAATGGATTCCATGTACTAAAATCAAGTATGGGACTTGGTTAACCCACCTGAAGGGATTAAGCCCATAGGGTGCAAGTGGGTTTTCAAGAAGAAAACCGACATGGAAGGTAATGTTGTTACCTTTAAGGCTAGATTAGTGGCAAAAGGATATCGTCAGAAACAAGGGATTGATTATGACGAAACCTATTCGCCAGTAGCTATGCTTAAATCCATTCGGATGCTCCTGGCCATAGCAGCTCATTATGATTATGAGATATGGTAGATGGATGTGAAAATAGCTTTCCTTAATGGAAACCTGCTTGAGGATGTATACATGATACAACCAGAAGGTTTCACATCGGTTGATAAAACCAAAATATGCAAGCTTCGACGATCCATATATGGACTGAAGCAAGCATCCAGGAGCTGGAACATCCGTTTTGATGAGACAATCAAAGAGTTTGATTTCTCACAAAAATCCTGACGAACCTTGTGTGTACAAGAAGGTTAGTGGGAGTGCAGTCGTATTCCTAGTGTTATATGTCGATGACATATTACTTATAGGAAACGATATATCAGTCTTACAGTCTGTTAAAATTTGGTTGTCCAAAACTTTCTCCATGAAAGACCTGGGAGAAGCAACCTATATCCTTGGGATTAGAATCTATAGAGATAGATCAAAACGGTTGCTTGGTCTTTCGCAGTCTATGTATATAGACAGAGTGCTAAAAAGGTTTAGCATGTCGGAATCCAAGAAAGGTTACCTTCCCATCAGGCATGGGATCAACCTTTCAAAGTCTATGTGTCCGCGCACAGAAGACGAAAGGATTTGCATGAATAAGATTCCTTATGCATCCGCGATAGGATCTATCATGTATGCTATGTTATGTACAAGGCCCGATGTATCGTATGCTTTGAGTGTCACAAGCAGATACCAGTCGGATCCAGGAATGGATCATCGGGCGGCTGTCAAGACAATCCTTAAGTACTTAAGAAGAACTAAGGATGTGTTCCTAATATATGGAGAAGGAGATATGGTAATATGTGGGTATGCAGATGCCAGTTTCCAGACAGATAAGGATGACTCCAAATCGCAGTCTGGATACGTATTTACTTTGAATGGAGGTGCAGTAAGTTGGAAAAGTTCCAAACAAGACACCGTAGCGGATTCTACCACAGAAGCGGAATATATCATAGCTTCGGAAGCAGCAAAGGAAGCAGTCTGGATCAAGAAGTTTGTCTCCGAACTTGGCGTGGTTCCAACCATTGATGAAGCAGTGCCGGTTTACTGCGACAACAATGGAGCTATTGCATAAGCAAAAGAACCAAGGTCTCATCAGCGATCCAAACACGTGCTTCGTCACTATCATCTGATCAGAGAGATTATAAGTAGGAATGATATACAAATTGAGAAAATTCCCACTGAAAGGAATTTAGCGGATCCTTTAACTAAGACCTTGCCTCAAAGTAAGTTTGAGGGTCATGTTAGAGCCTGTGGTATTGGATACCGTAGCGATTGACATTAGGCCAAGTGGGAGTTTGTTAGTAATATGAGAGAAGTGTCCTAAGGCAATCGCCTTATGATTGTAAACATTTATTTTAATAAATGATAATTCACTATTTGAGTATACATGTTTGTGTATTTGATTGAGATCTTAAACTCATTTACTGAATGTCCGCAATACAATTCACAGCATGAGAGAATTTGTGATGATTTCACAACTAGTGATTATCTCTACATGTGCAATTGTGAAGTATTGAAATTGTCCCTAGTCGATGAATTGATAAACATGGACACTATCAATTCTGTTGAGACTAGCATGAGTTATTCTCTAATCAGCTGATTCTCACTGGCTGGTGACATTGGGATGTCCGGAGATAAATATGGATGCTAGTTAAGGGAACTAGTTCATTGGAGTGACTGGCTGTAAAACTTCACATGGTAGTCTACATATAGACATGTCAGTGAAGTTCTTACTGCAGCTTAAGTGCGATGTTCCTTTGACTTGCGGTGTTCAAGTCAGCTTGGTCATGGAGACTTATACTTTNACGACTGCACTCCCACTAACCTTCTTGTACACACAAGGTTCGTCAGGATTTTGTGAGAAATCAAACTCTTTGATTGTCTCATCAAAACGGATGTTCCAGCTCCTAGATGCTTGCTTCAGTCCATATATGGATCGTCGAAGCTTGCATACTTTGGTTTTATCAACCGATGTGAAACCTTCAGGTTGTATCATGTATACATCCTCAAGCAGGTTTCCATTAAGGAAAGCTGTTTTCACATCCATTTGCCATATCTCATAATCATAATGAGCTGCTATGGCTAGGAGCATCCGAATGGATTTAAGCATAGCTACTGGCGAATAGGTTTCGTCATAATCAATTCCTTGTTTCTGACGATATCCTTTTGCCACTAATCTAGCCTTAAAGGTAACAACATTACCTTCCATGTCGGTTTTCTTCTTGAAAACCCACTTGCACCCTATGGGCTTAATCCCTTCAGGTGGGTTAACCAAGTCCCATACTTGATTTTCGTACATGGAATCCATTTCCGACTTCATGGCTTCAAGCCATTTGTCCCTTTCTGAATTTTCAGAACATCTTCATAACTGATAGGTTCGTCATCGCTTATGAGTAACACGTCGTTCGATTCACTTATGAGAAATCCGTATCTCTCTGGAATATTGCGTGTCCTATCAGACCTACGAAGAGGTGGTGTTGTTTTAGGTTCAACTGATAGCTCATCATTATGAGTTATTGGTTGTGGGTCTAGACTAGGTGTCTCTGTAATGTCTATTGGAGTTTCTTGAACTTCATCAAGTTCAATGCCACTCCCACTGTTTTCTTGTAAAAGAAATTCTTTTTCCAGAAATACAGCATGCCTTGAAACAAACACCTTTTGTTCCAAGGGATGATAGAATTGGTAACCCTTCGTTTCCTTAGGGTATCCAATAAATAGACATTTATCAGACTTAGCATCCAATTTGTCTGATACAGTCCGCTTCACATAAGCAGGACAACCCCATATCTTAAGGTGAGTTAAGTGAGGTTTCTTACTATTCCATGTCTCATATGGAGTAGTAGAGACTACCTTGGTCGGGACTCTGTTTAGCAAGTAAACAGCTGTCTTAAGTGCATAGCCCCAAAAGGATTTTGGAAGAGTTGCATGATTCATCATCGACCTAACCATGTCCATCAAGGTTCGGTTGCGCCTCTCAGATACACCATTATGCTGTGGTGTATACGGCGGAGTCCATTGGGACAATATCCCATTGTCCCTAAGATAATCTTGAAACTCTTGACTTAAGTATTCACCACCCCGATCGGATCGAAGTATCTTAATACTTTTGCCAAGCTGTTTCTCTACTTCATTTCTGAACTCTTTGAATTTCTCAAAGCTTCAGATTTGTGTTTCATCAAGAACACATACCCGAATCGTGAGTGATCATCGATAAAGGTGATGAAGTAGCTATAGCCTCCTTGTGCAAGAGTTGACATTGGTCCACATACATCAGTATGTATTAGACCAAGCAATTCTCCCACTGGATTACCTTTTCCGGAAAAGGGTAATTTGGTCATCTTGCCTTTTAAGCATGATTCGCATGTATCAAATGAACCGGGTTCAAATGATTCCAAATTCCACATCGGTGTAATTCGGTCATGCGTTTCTTACTTACATGGCCAAGACGGCAATGCCAAGTGTAGGAGTCTATTCGATTATCTATTCGAGCACGTTTGTTGCTAACTTCGATATTGAAAACGTCACTGGATAAATCTAACGTGTAGATACCATTGCACAAAGTTCCATTCCATAAAGAACGTCATTTAAAGTTATGTAACAACAATTGTTACTAAAAGTTAAATGATAACCCTTTCATTCAAACATGAAATAGATACAATGTTCTTTATTAACGAAGGAACAAAATAACAATTATCCAATTCTAAGACACGCCCAGTGGGGAGCTTTACAAATATGTTCTGATGGCAACAGCAGCAATCATTGCTACATTTCCAACTCGCAAATTCACCTCTCCTTTGACGAGTCTTCTTCTATTCCTTAGCCCCTGTATGTCATTACATATATGTGAGCTACACCCAGTATCAAGTACCCAGGTATTAGAGGAAATAGAGTAACATTCAATAACGAAGATACCTGAAGAGGATGGGGTATCGGATGCCTTATTCTTCAAGGACTCAAGATAAACCTTGCAATTTCTTCGCCAGTGACCCTCCTTGCCATAATAATGGCAAGTTCCTTTTGGTTTCTTTTCAGTCTTTTTGGCCTTTTTCTTCTTTCCTTTATTCTATTCTTTGGCCTTCCTCTTAGAACCTTTCTTCGAGGAACCAACTAATAGAACCATCTTTTGATCCGGCTTTACAGAAGGCTCTACAGTCTTCAGTAGGTTGAGCAACTTAGGAATGGTAGTTTCCAGTTTGTTCATCCGATAGTTCATCACAAATTATGAATAATTTTTGGGCAAACAATTCAGAATTAAGTCAATACTTAGTTCATGATCCATTGCAAAATCGAGTATGCTCAGTCGCTCAATGTACCCCAACATCTTTAACACAAACTGCGAGGCAGAAGTGCCTTCCTGCATCTTAGTGGTGAAGAGGAGTCTGGAGACTTCGAACCTTTCGGATCTCGCCTGCTCTTCGAACAACTCATGAAGATGGAAGATGATGGTATAAGCATCCATATGCTCATGCTGCTTTTGTAGCTCAGGTACCATAGAGGCTAGCATAATGCAACTCGCAAGTTCAGAATCAGTCACACGTTTTTGATAGGCCACTAACTGTTCTGGAGTTGCACCCTCTGGTGGACGGTTGGGAAGTTGATCTTCAATGACATAAGCAAGCTTCTCTGCCTTGAGGACTATCCTCAGGTTTCGAAGTCAGTCCATGAAGTTCGGCCCAGTCAGTTTATTGGTGTCCAAAATGGAACGCAAGTTTAGAAAAGACATGATCGAGTTATTAACCTAGAAATACAAATTAAGCTTATGTGAGATGATGATAAAGAATGTTTCAATATACATTAATTAAAAATCCTATTTATTTTTCAAATTGAATAACCCTTTTTATCAATTCGGGAGATTGTAGGAGCATCTCCAAATAGGTTGATATCCTACCATAGATAAAAACAACCATGGCTGTGGCCATCAAGTTATTCTTAGCTATGAAGGTAGGTAATTATACCGATTACACATCACATATATGTAACTATCACTTTATGCTATCAACTAATTGAATGTTTGCATAAATCATTGGGTTGTTAACTCATTAACAAGTATGTAACAATGTACATAGCACCCAACTGCACCTCTCTTTACATCGACCTTGGCTGTGGCACAACAAATCGATGCTCCAAGCTTAAGGCTGACCCATTAATCAAGAAATAGTTTTAATATGGTTGGAGTTCATTCAACCGTTTAGTCAGGCTTGGATGTGTCCAACAACCAAAACTAAGGATTGACCTCTGACTCCTACTATATTATTCATAAACTAATTCCATGGTTTGAACATGTTGAGGTTCAAGCCGGGCATGGATGTGTCCATCAACCCAAACGAGAAACAAAACTCCGATTCTAACCATATTAATGGAAGGTGTTGGCCTTAATATTTTGTAAGGGGTTTTGGGTCTCATCCTTTCTTTTCTAAGCACATTCATGATATTATGTAATGATTAACGATTTCCTTAATAAAGTATGTATGTGACTTAATTTATCAAGTCTCATTAATTGAATTAGGAACCGGATTTCCTAATTCTAATTTCATACTTTATTGAAGGAATTATTTTGGGAATCAATTTCCTAAATTGTTATAATAAATTTCGGAAATAATATGTTTTAAGACTTTGATTTCTATAAATCAAATCTTATTAAATTAAGAGAGAGATTCCCTTAATTCAACCACATATTATTTTCATGAAAATATCATTTAAGAAAACTCTATAGGAAACCATTTTCCTAATTAATTTTGGAGACAACAATATGTAAGAGCATCACCTCTTAAATCATATTTTATTCATGGATTTAATTAATTACAACAAATTATTTTCTAAGGGTGGCTCCCCGAGGCTCAGATACTCAAAGAAAAGAAATTTGTCATAAATTCAATTTGGTCCGCTTCGTAAGCGTAACCAAATTAAACATGACAATTTCATTTAAAATTGGGAAATTAAATTACAACAACTATCTTTAAATTGGACGGCTCCTCGAGGCTCAATCCAAAATAAAGAATTTTGTTGGCAATTTAAAAACCAATTCAAATTTAATTGTCAATTAATTATCCATAAATTTGTCTAAACTTTCTTGAAAGAAAGTGCCCAAAATTGTGAGATTTCATAATAGGTTTTCAGAATAATTGTAAGTTTCTGGTACCAAGAAAACTTACATATTTCCAAAATTGGAAAATTTCTAAAATAGAAAAATTTTCAAAATTGGAAAGTTTCCAAAGTTGGGATGTTTTCACAATTATTATAAAATTTCAGAAACTAGAAAATTTCAAAAGTTTGTGAAATTTCATGAGGATTTCCAAACTTAGAAATTCCTAAATCTAAAATTTATTATAATTGGAAAGTTTCCATAATTGAAATTTTTTTTCAAAATTGAGATTATGACAAAGTTTTCCACAAAACAATTATATGATTATGTCGAACACTAACCGGCTCTGATACCACTGTTGGGACCGGGTGCATGTTGACAAGGATACGGGTTCGTAAAATTTTAAAATTTTTACGTGCAGCGGAAGAATTAGCATAAAATAATTTCTCAAATTATTTTAACCTCGTATCCAGCATGCAACCTTATGATGTGTGGACATGATCATAAATTAAAACTTTGTGGAAAAGTAAACTAATTTACTTTGTACCTCGCGTAACTCGAAGAAAGGGACGAGATCCAACCGTAGCATCCCTTGGAAGCTTCGCCTCTATTCGCGTCCACGCCGAGTTCTCTTCGGGATGACTTCGCAAAGTCACGAGTTTTGTGCCGACGAGAACTACTAGATTCTCGGAAGGCACAACTAGAAGATCAAGAGAAAAGAAAGGAAACTAACCACCAAGTTAACGGAATCAAAATTCCGGGAAAGGAAGGAAGGAGTCGCGATCCGCTTCTTCTTCTTCTTCGGCACGAACTTGGTGGAAGAAACTCACGGCCACCCTTGGGATGTGCGCCGGCCCTAGGGGAGGAGAGAGAGCCGGCCCTAGAGAGAGAAGGGCGTCGGCCCTAGAGAGAGAGAGTTAGAGAGAGAGAGGGAGAGAGTTAATCTCTTGATTACTCTATTGCTTGAGGAATTAAAGCCTAGCCTTGGTTCCTTTATATAGTAGCATCTCCCTTGCCAAGTCTCCCTCTTAATGGAATTTTCATAAGAAATTTATCCTATAAATTCTCTTATTAATTATTCCGTTTAAACCAAGTTTTATTATAACTAACTTTATAATAAAACAAATACATCTCTCCTTTTATTATGGAATAAATTTTACAAGAAATTTATAAACTTTCTTATTATGAAAAAATCAATTCATAATTGATTTTATAAAATTAAAATAAACCATTCCATAGATCATTTTAATTTCCATAAAAAAGAATAAATTTCTATAAATTTATTTCTATAAATTTCTTTATACAAAATTTATTTATCTATAATTTAGAAAACAAATCGCGCTAGATTTATTTTATTAATTAAACCAAATAAAATGGTTTTCTCCCCTTTTAATGGTCGGCCAACACAAAAGGGTTTGGCACCCTCTTTGGCTGGCCAAACTGAGCCGAACCCATCGCGAATTAAACTCATTTAATTCGCCCAATAAGCCTTCAAAAGGTTTAGCCATTTTAAGTTTCCGTTGCGCCTCTAATTAACTCAGATTCGACTTATTTCTCTTGATTGGAAAATCCAATTTTCAACTCGTTTTAAATCCCTCGAATTACTCGTAGTGCGTGTGACTAAATAGGCTTTCGATTTATGTTGGCCGTCTATAATTAACCAATTATAGAACGATCATGAGTGGCACCTAGTAGTACATCATGACCCCCAATTAATCGAAAGATCAACGGTTGACCTCAGAAGTAATTCTGAAACCCTTCAGCAGCTCTAATGAATCGTGCCCCATTCCCTTCACCATCTTATACCCACTTGGTTCAGGACATGCTCTGTTTGTGCCAGTCCCCACTAGACTGACTACGTCACACCTAGCCCAAGAAGTGTCTTTCTCGTCCTTTGGATTTCTAATTACTCTCATGTATTTAAGAGACTCATACTCTAAACATGATATGCTCTGGCCAGAGGCTTTGAGTAACAATCCGACGATAGGCCTGGGTATACATCTCCTCGCAAGGAGTGGTGAATCCTTTGTAGGCTGTTCAAACATCTTCGGGCACTTCGGCTTATACCCAATCATCCTGGGTCCACACCTGCTTGGAGATGCTTGCTTAAGATGTTAAAGTATAAGTCTCCATGACCAAGATAACTTGAACACCGCAAGTCAAAGGAACATCGCACTTAAGCTGCAGTAAGAATTTCATTGACATATCTATATAGATTACCATATGAAGTTTTACAGCTAGTCACTCCAATGAACTAGTTCCCTTAACTAGCATCCATGTTTATCTCCGGACATCCCAATGTCACCAGCTAGTGAGAATCAGCTGATTAGAGAATAACCCATGCTAGTCTCAACAGAATTGATAGTGTCCATTTTTATCAATTCATCGACTAGGGATATTTTCAATACTTCACAATTGCACATGTAGAGATAATCACTAGTTGTGATCCCATCACAAATTCTCTTATGCTGTGAATTGTATTGCGGACATTCAGTAGATGAGTTTAAGATCCCAATCAAATACACTAACATGTATACTCAAATAGTGAATTATCATTTATTAAAATAAATATTTACAATCATAAGGCGATTGCCTTAGGACACTTCTCTCATATCACTAACAGACCAACTGTTGATCTTACTTGTCAAAAAGTTAGGTTGACAAGATAGTAAGATTAATGGGTAATACCTCCTCTTGCGAATGAAGGAATTCGTATACGTCCACACCATCGTGGCATGAGAATTTCTCGGTGTATAGGGGTGTTGGTTGATTTCGAAAATTATTTGTTTTGATGAATCAATTTATTTTCGATTTCTAAAGTAGTGTATGTTGTGATTCTTAGGATTTTCAAAATAGTCTTTAACCCACTAGCTACAATACTTAAGGAAAACAAACCTAGTGGCCCCAATTACATTGACTGGGCAAAAAACCTAGACGGTGTCCTTACTGCTGAAGAGTACAAATATGTGCTCTTCGAGGAATGTCCTGAAGATGATGGCCCACCTCAATAAGATTGAGTTTCTTGGAGGACAAATCGACGGGGAATCTCAGGTCGATATAATACTCCAATCTCTGCCTAGGAGTTTTGAGGAGTTCCGACTCAACTATAACATAAATAAGCATGAGTATACATTGAGGGAACTCCTAGGAGAACTCTAGGGGACAGAGGGGCTCTTTCGTAAAGGTTCGCAGGCCTTGGTCACTCAGAAGGTTTCTACATCTGTGTCGAAATGTAGGAAGAAGATGAAACAAGGTGAGTCCAAGAAGGCAGCAGAATCATAGGGACCTCAGCCTGGTGTGAAGAAGCCGAAAGGCAAGTGCTTCACGAGCCAGCAGACTGGACATTGGAAGGCGAACTGTCCTCATCGTCAAGAGATAGGTATATCTTTTTCTTTTGTCGTTGTAACATGTTTAGCAGAGTTATCTATCGGGACCTGGTGGGTAGATACGAAAGCCATTCAACATGTGTGCAATTTTTTTTGCAGTGGTTCCAGGAAACCTGACGACTAGCAAAGGAAGAGATTATTGTCTACAAGGGATATGCTACGGAGGTGGCTACTATTGCAGTGGGAGTTATTTATTATCTATAGAAGATAAAGTTTTGGTTTTAAGATTTCTTTTATGTACCTAATTTTAGAAAGAACTCTGGTTCAGTTTCTGAAATAATGAATATTCTATTATCTTTTGTTAAGAAAAGTGGAATAGAAAGATTATCTGTTTAGGAACATGGATAAGCAATTTAAGAAATTAAAACCAAAGTCTCCCATGATACAAATTGTAGCTAATAGCTCATCATCTAACCTAAGTAAGAGAAAACTTCCTTCCGAGATAAACTAAACATACCTTTAGCATCTATGGCTTGGTCTTATTAACCTTAGTAGGATTCAATGGTCGATAGCCGATGGGCCCTCGGGTTCATTGGTGGTGGGAGACTTCCCAACCTTTGAATCTTACTTGGAAGGTAAGACGACCAAGAGGTCTTTCAAGGCTGAGGGGAATAGAGCCAAAGATATGTTAGAATTGGTTCATTCTGATTTATGAGGTCCTATGCCAATCTAGGATAGAAGTAGCTTTGAATACTTCGTGAGATGAATATTCAAAGTTATGGATACGTTTACTTGATGGCCACAATTCTGAATCATTGATTAGTTCAAAGAATTCAAGACTGTTATGGAGAAACATCAAGGTAACAGTATTAAGACACTATGATCGGATCGTGGTGGTGGGTACCTCTTGGGAAAATTTAGGACTTACTTATTAGAGGCTGGGATTCAATCCCAATTGACTGCACCCAGTTCGCCCCAATAGAACGGTGCAGTAGAGCGAAGGAAAAGGGCTCTAATGGAGATGGTTAATGATGATCTGCTCCTAGTTGCCAAGATTCGTTCTGAGGATATGCTCTAGAAACGATAGTGTACGTACTTGATACCATCTAGGTCAGTATTTTCTACTCCCATAGAAGTGTGGACTGGGCGAAAGTAAAGTCTAAGACATATTCAGACATGGATAGCTCAGCACATGTGCTGAGAGGGGATCCTGATAACATTGGGATCTCGTACGCTTGTTCGTAGGTTATCCTAGAGGAATGAAAGGTGGTTCTATAGTCCTAAGGATCAGAGGGTAATCGTTGGCACGAATACCAGATTCTTAGAAGAAGACTATGTGATGAACCACAAGCCCATGAGTAGATTAGTTCTTGAAGAATTAAGAGGGTATGTTTGGACCTTAGTACCAACTGTACAAGAGGATATACCACATGTCACTACACCGCGTGTCACTGAAGATACATAGGTGGTGCCTCGTCGTAGTGGGAGGGTTGTTAGTCAACCTGAAGGAATCATGTTCTTGGGAGAATCTTCGGACTTGATCCCTGGCGACCATGAATCAAGATCCCTAGACCTATGACGAGGAACATCTGCTTTGAAGAGATAATCCAGTCATATGAATTTGTTCAAAGGACGGATGAAATTTGTGTATGTAAGAATTGTGACGAAAACGTAGTGGTGTTCTTGTACTATACGTATATAACATTTTATCAGTTGGCAACAATGACAAAGTATTATCAGACGTAATGGTATGGTTGTCCAAACAATTGATATGAAGGACTTAGGAGAAGCAGGGCATATCCTTGGGATCAATGTTCTAAGGGATCACCAGAGAAGGATGTTGTGCTTATCCCAACCTTCATACGGTGACACTGTCTTAACTCGTTTTTGTTGGATCGAGAGAAACGATAGAGGGGGGAGGGGTGAATATCGTTAAACGTTCGGATTAGAAAAGAGAATGCGTAGCGGAAGAATAAAAACAAAAACACGCAAACAACAAGTTTTATACTTGGTTCGGAGCCTAAGTCGACTCCTACTCCAAGGCCCACGGTCGCTAACCGTTTACTGCGAGCAATACTATAATCGCGTAAAATCAGTTACAGAAATAG
The DNA here is from genome assembly GCA_024364735.1 of Boesenbergia rotunda. Taxonomy (NCBI): domain Eukaryota; kingdom Viridiplantae; phylum Streptophyta; class Magnoliopsida; order Zingiberales; family Zingiberaceae; genus Boesenbergia; species Boesenbergia rotunda. Next base: position 100,972 of record JAGFNQ010006687.1, on the reverse strand, counting down.
AATTACAGTTAAAGTGAAGTACTGAAATTAAACTCTTCTTTTTACCGACATCCGGTGTAGATTACTTTTTCCGGAGCAGTAGGACGTCGTCAGCGCTTGTATCTCCAGTTGGGAGGTTGCCGGAGCAGAGCGCGGAAGCAGAAGAGCGAGAATGCGTTCGAGAACTTCGATTTTCGAAAGCCATGGCGTTGGGTGCTATTTATAGCACCTCGGGGCGCCCTGGACGTCGGGCCCCCCCCCCCCACGTGTCACGTGATCCGAGCTTCGCTCGGTCAACCACTATCCCACTCGAATAGGGCTGAGGTTTGACATGGGGACGCCCGGGATGCTGGGGGCGCCCTGTTTGACTCCTTCAGCGCGGGCTTCTCGGCTGGATAAGGGTAATCGGCTTCGCTGGCGTAGGCGTGGGGCGCCCTGGTCACTGGGGGCGCCCTGGGCGTCCGGGGTGCCCTGGACGCTGGGGGCGCCCCGGCCAGTAAGCAGCCGAAGCACTTGTTGCTTTGCTTGTATTGTGTTGGCCTTGGGGGCGCCCGGAACACTGAGGGTGCCTTGCTCAGCTACTTGCCTCTCTCCTTTGGGCATTCTGAGCTACAGACACACGTTCCTTCGGTCCTGCATCCAGGGTTAGTCCAAAACAATATGAAGCAATAGAGTATTATGTTTATACAGCCTTAGCTGTCTTGGTTCTGACTTTGGGTCTCTAAAATGGAACCCTAGGTCGAACCGACGCCTACTGTCCCACGACGGGGAACACGTCCTCACCTACTCCTCTCGGGAGAATCTACCTGATGCCAACCGGCTCCTCCGGTTGGACTCTTGCCTAGCGGTCCTTCGCCAGGTCTTGGATATCAAGCTGTCCTTCGCCTGGCGCGTAGCAGTCCTTCGCTAGGTCTTCAGTCCCAAGTGTCCTTCGCCTAGTGCCTAGCTGTCCTTCGCTAGGGCTTTGTACCCTGGCATTCCATCGCCAGTGCCTAGCAGTCCTTCGCTAGGGCTTTGTATCCTGGCAGTCCTTCGCCAGGTGCCTAGCAGCCCTTCGCTAGGACTTTGTTTCCTGGTAGTCCTTCGCCAGGTGCCTAGCAGCCCTTCGCTAGGACTTTGTTTCCTGGCAGTCCTTCGCCAGGTGCCTAGCAACCCTTCGCTAGGACTTTTCCTGCACACTCAGTGAATATTGTTAGATCACAAACAAACTTAACTTTGAATCCTTTGCCAATATCAAAACAAGGTTTGATATGGTGCTTCCTGCACCAACAGTTTTAGCATGGAAACCTCCAAGAAAAGTTTTGAACTATTTAGCTGTGGAACTACTCTATCTAAGGAGATATGTTTAGATTATCAAAGGAGATAAAGCAGGTAATGGTAGTTCCTTTAGTATAGGCTATAGGAAGCCTCATGTATGCTAAAAACGAGATCGGATATCTACTTTGCCGTGGGCATGGTCAGCAGATATCAGAGTAACCCAGGTCAAGAAAATTGAATTGCGGTAAAAGCTTATATTAGTGTCTGAGAAGGACTAAGGATTATAAGCTGGTTTACCGGGTAGACCAATTCTCTATGGGTTATACGGATACAGACTTCCAATCGAATTGGGGCAAACAAAAGTATTCCTTGGGGTTTTGTGTTTACTTTAGGAGGTGGAACCATAGGTTAGAGGAGTGTCGCGCAATGGCTGCGTTACGGACTCCACCATGGAAGCTTTGTAAAGTGGCAGCCTCTTAGGCAGCCAAAGGAAGCTACATGGTTCAGGAACCTCAAGATGGACTTCGATTTGATTTTTGGTTTGCTCAATGCTATCACATTTTGTTGTGATAAACAAATGGTGCAGTTGCAAACTCGAAGGAATCACGAGCCCATAATGCGAGTAAACACATAGAGCACAAGTACCACCAAGGAGAGGAAAAGATGTTGTTGCCTAGATTACATCAGGGGACAACCTGGGAGATCTTTACACAGAGGCCTTGATAGTGAGAGCTTTAGGCATGTCGAGGATCAGGGAGTCAGATGTATGACATTTTGAGAACAACAATGTCTTTAAGTATAAGTGAGAGATTGTAAGATGTCTATACTGAAAGACATGAATTTCATTATATGAGCATCTTCATTTTGAAAAGAGAATCACAACTACACTTGGTGCCTGTTTATATTAGTATATGCATGAAGTCCTTTACTACGCATTGTAGATAACATGGTGTATGATGTTACACGGAAGATCATGTTATCAGGCCCTTGCCTAGTATAAGTATAGGCTCACAACTGAGACAAAATTGGATAAACCATCGGAATGGTTGTAGTGTAATTAGGTGTGGTTGATCATGACCATAGGATTACACTAGTGTGCGTTAAGTATATTGGGCAGGACCAAAACTCGAGGTTATCCAATTTGTACTGAATCAATAATTGGATAGGACCTCAAGATATTATTTTGGAGTACGATCCCTTAATCCCGATATAATAATGGGCATATATTATTAATTATTAATTATTAATTCTTTGATTTATCAATTGGCGAGATCTATTCTGTTAGATCGATAAGCCCGGTATGTTGGGAGATAATATTAATAATATGATGTATCGTTGATTATTGACGGAATTCGTGTCCTGGTGAGTATAGTTGATGATGCCCCCTTGATGAGCTCGAAAGGTTTATCATGCTAAACCCTGCAGGTGGATTTGATCCGGCATGATGATAAGGTCGAGTGGTACTAGTCAAGGATCCAGAAGTTAATTAATTTGAATTGTCAGTAATTTAAAGTAATTAACGGGCATTCGAGATCTTAAACACGGGGGGATGGACTGTTGGTGCAGAAAGCACCATATCGAACCTTGTTTTGATATTAGCAAAGAGTTCAAAGTTATGTATTATTGGTGATCTAACAATGTTACTCAAGTGTGCAGGAAAAGCCCTAGCGAAGGGCTGCTAGGCACCTAGCGAAGGACTGCCAGGAAACAAAGTCCTAGCGAAGGGCTGCTAGGCACCTGACGAAGGACTACCAGGTTACAAAGCCCTAGCGAAGGACTGCTAGGCACCTGGCGAAAGAATGCCAGGTTACAAAGCCCGAGCGAAGGACTGCTAGGCACTGGCGAAGGAATGCCAAGGTACAAAGCCCTAGCGAAGGATAGCTAGGCACCAGGCGAAGGACAGCTTGGGACTGAAGACCTAGCGAAGGACTGCTAGGCGTCAGGCGAAGGACAGCTTGGTATCCAAGACCTGGCAAAGGACCGCTAGGCAAAAGTCCAACCGGAGGAGCCGGTTGGCATCAGGTACATTCTCCCGAGAGGAGTAGGTGAGGACGCGTTCCCCGTCGAGGGAACAGTAGGCATCGGTTCGACCTAGGGTTCCATTTTGGAGACCCAAAGTCAGAACCAAGATAGGTAAGGCTGTATAAACATAATTCTCTATTGCTTTATATTGTTTTGGACTAACCCTGGATGCAGGACCGAAGGAACGTGTGTCTGCAGCTCAGAATGCCCAAAGGAGAGAGGCAAGTAGCTGAGCAGGGCGCCCTCAGTGTTCCGGGCGCCCCAAGGCCAACACAATACAAGTGAAGCAACAAGTGCTTCGGCTGCTTACTGGCCGGGGCGCCCGCAACGTCCAGGCCGCCCCGGACGACCACGGCGCCCCGCGCCTACGCTTGCGAAGCCGATTACCTTTATCCAGCCGAGAAGCCCGCGTTGAAGGAGTCAAGCAGGGCGCCCCCAGCGTCCAGGGCGGCCCCAGTGTCAAACCTCAGCCCTATTCGAGTTGGATAGAGGTTGACCGAGCGAAGCTCGGATCATGTGACACGTGGGGGGGGGGGGCACCCCCGACGTCCAGGGGGCCCCTAGGTGCTATAAATAGCACCCAACGCCAAGGCTTTCAAAAAGACAAGCTTTCCAACGCATTCACGCTCTTCTACTCCCGCGCTCTGCTCCGGAAACCTTCCGACTCGAGATACAAGCGCCGACGACGTCCCTCTGCTTCAAAATAGATTCTACACCGGACGTCGGTAACAAAGAGTTGTCTTTTTCTTACTGCACCTTTATTGTAATCATCTTCTAAAAATTGATTTGTGCGATTATAGTATTGCCCGCAGTAAACGGTCAACGACCGTGGGCCTTGGAGTAGGAGTCGACCTAGGCTCCGAACCAAGTAAAACTACCTATGTTTGCGTTTGTGTGTTTTTAATTTCCGCTGCGTAATTTCTCTAATTCTAAAATCCGAACGCTTTTCGATATTCACCCCCCTCTATCGGTTCTCTCGATCCAACAAGTAGTATCAGAGTGGGGAAGCTCAAATTTGCTGCAACAACCAATTTGGGATTTTTTTCAAATTTTTTTCTTTTTATTTTAAATAAATAATATCTGTAGGTGTATCTAAAATCCGAACGCCTTTTTCAATTATGAATTCTTATTTTTGTACCATAAGTCAGAATTGATAAAACGAACAATTTTTGAAAATTTGTCATAAACTTTTTTTTATTATTATTTTAACATTTTTCTCGAAATTCATGGTACTTTAATTCGAGCAAATTTTTTTCATTAAATTCTTACTTTGTCATTATTAATTAGAATTGAAAAAAAAATTCAACATTTTCAAAAATTTGTCATAAATTATTTTTATTATTTTATTATTATTCTGCCTCGAAAGTCGTGTAATATTTTTTTGAGCTATTTTTTTCCTTCTCTCGCACTACTAATCCAAGACCAAGTCTTGGTACATTTCTGTTATTTCTTTTGTGTGCAAGGATTATTTTTAATGGCTAATCAAGAATGGAATAGCATTCGTCCACCGCTCTTCTTTGGTGAAAATTTCAACTCCTGGAGAAGTCAAATGGAATCCCACCTGAAGGCTAATATGGATTTATGGTGGATAATCCAAACGGGGTTCAGATTCCCCATGGAAGATGGAACATCGATCGTTTGGGACAAATTGGACGAACCAACTCTGAGGAAGATCGAGACTGATGCTAAGGCAACAGAGATCATACAATGCGGTCTAACCAACGAACAACTCAAGCTAGTCGGTTCATTTGGATGTTCTAAAGAGATGTGGGAGAAGCTACTCAACCTACAAGAAAAGAGCTCCGATATTGAGGTCTTTGAAGGAGACATGTTCGAATCATCGGACGAATCAAATGAAGAAGAAGATTACCAAAGTTATCTTGTAGTCTCGGTCCAAGCACAGACAGCCGAGTCAAACTCGACACCCGACGTTGAAATCGAACCTGAGTCAGACGACGAGTTTTCTGAGACAAAGTTGGTAACTAATTTTGAATCATTTTCTTCTAAATTAAGGTTAAATAATGAAGCTGATACTGCAATGGTCGAGGAAGGTATAGTTTTCATTGCAGGGAAAACTCCAAGAGAACTGCAAAAGTGGTCTCAACCAGTACCGGAGTCCAACTTAGACTCAATATTTGACGACAAAGAAGGAGATCGAACCAAACTGTTCCGATTAGCTCGTGTTCACTACATGATGATAAAGAAACAATGAAGAAAGACGACAAGGGGGAGATTCCCAACCGGAAATCAAAAGGTAAATTTTCAATTCCTGAAAATCCAACATTTATCTCAAATAACGTGGTTAATTTGTATAAACCAGAGTTTTATTTCGATTATGATGTAACTTAGATCATTTTTTTCTTTATGCTTTAATTGTATGTTGCTTTTATTTTAGTTATTTATTTTTGCTTAGAATTAGGATTGGTTAGATAAGGACTAAAACGGTTTAACTGAAATTTGAACAACATAGTATTGGGTGGAGGTGAGATGATAGTATGTTAGGGAAGCTATTTTGGTGGAACTAGCCGAAGCTACCGATCCAAGACCCAAACTAGTTAGACCAGAATTTATCAAAAAGTAATTTTAAAGATGAAATTTCACTAAAAGGCTTTGTCTAGGAATGGGTTGATGATCCAATAAGGCTACGGCCAAAGAAGGCCTAGTGCCTCGCCAAGACCTGGAAGCCAATTTTTGAAATTCAAATTCAAGTTACTTCTTGTCAAATTCAAATCTAACACAAATTTCAATTGATCTTAGACTCAACTACTTTTTCAAAATAAAGCTAAAATTCATTAAAATGATTTTCAAAGTTAATTCAGTTTTTCAAAATTAATCATGATTTTTCAAAGTAAAATCCTTACTTCTATTTTTGTGTCACAAAACTACATAAGGTTAACATGCTTGATCATGTAGAACTGGGTGAGACATCTAGGACCTAATAGCATAATTCACTATCTTTTTAAATAAAAATTGTTTTCAAGAGTTATTCAAAATTATCTTTTTTTTGGTTTACGGTACCCTACTCTTTTAATTCTAACATTTTTTTATGTTAAATATCTCAATAGACTCGTTTTAAATATAATCTAGGGCTTGTTTGATTTAGTTATTGATTGGTCAAACATAGTCAACTTAGTCAAACTTGGTCAAAAAAAAGTCAACCCCTAGTCAACATAGTCAAACTTGCTCAACACTGAAACCCCTTAAGGAACTTATATAAAAGCCAGACTGTGTCCGATCTAGGGGGAGATCAAATTAGAAAAAACTCAAAAATACTATATTTCAAAATACCATTATCATTTCAAATTTTGTTTTCGGGGCTTATTCTTTAAAAATTCTCTTCATTCCAAATTGAATTTTCTAAAATTATCGTCTTGAAAATTACCATACTTTTATTCAAAACTATTCTCTTGATTCTGATAAACCCTAGAGACACAAAGGAGGTCTACTTAATGATCTACAGGGGCTCCTAAGATGTGTCAAATTTAGGGGGAGGCTGAATCAGAAGAAGAATTTCTAAAAAGGTTTTATTGATAATCATCCGTGTTGAAATTATTAGATAATTCCTTTGATCTGAACTGAACCCCAAAGGCTTAGAGGAAGAGTACTTGTGGTCAACAAGCTTCCCAGGACTGAGTCAAGTTTAGAGGGAGGTCAAAAGAATTATTTAATAACACATTTTCATGAACTATATCTTCAAAATCCTTGCTGAAAATTTAAATCTTTCAAAATACTATTATTGTTGTGGCTTATGAAATTATTTTTGAAATAATATTTACTTGGGTTAGAGAATTTCCAGGGCACTTAAGAAAATGTCCTTGTAGTCAGCAAAGCTTCCTAGGATTGTGTCAAACTGGAAAAGAAACCTAGTCAAGTAAAATATTATATTTTTCAAAATCTAATACGTTTCAAAAATTACTTATATTTTTCAAAGTCTAAAATGTTTCAAAAATTACTCATATTTTTCAAAGTCTAATACTTTTCTAAAAGTATTTATGTGTTTCAAATCAAAATCTCAAATGTACTTGAAAAATCTTTTTTTTAAGGAAAATCTTTCTAATACTTTCTTACAAATATAAAATATTTTTCAGAACTGCACAATACTCTTCAAAATGGATTTAATCTCGACATTTCAGCTTTTTTGCTATGTCTTCAAGAATTATACTAAGTATTTTTATGTTTTTCAAAACTCATAGGCTCTGATACACAAACTTTCTCATTAAAACTTCTTTCAAAATATATTTTTCAAGAATTCTTTATTGATATATGGCCAAGGGGGAGAGTAGAAAAAGTGAAAATTAAATTCTTCCTTAAACTTTTTCCAGGAACTTTATTGAAAATTTCGAGTTGCTCTTAACTTAGAATTTCCTTTGTGATACTCAGAAGTTTTTCAAAATACTTTTTTCAAAACTGAACTTAGAAATGATCTAAAAAATAAGGAGAAGAATTCCACATTAAGGGGGAGAAAAAGGAAATTTTGTTTAATTTTTTTAAAAAGTGTTCCAAAAATTCTTAAGTGCATGTTTTTTTCCTAAGTAAAATTTTTCTTAGTAAACAAAATTTGTCTGAGCAAAAACTTTTTGAAAATTTTGGCAAATATTTCTAAGTAAAGTTTTTGATGAAAAACTTGTCTAGAAATTTCTTAAATATTTTGTTTTTCGAAATACACAAAGTATTTCCAAGCAAATTCTTCTAAGTGTGCAAATTCTTTTTAATTTTTCCCAATTCTCAAAGTTGAATTTTTTTTTGGAAAATTTGACTTTAAAATTTTGCCTAAGTAAAATTCTTTTTGCAAAGTCATGTAAGTAAAAGTTATTTAACAAAATTTAGGCTTGCAAAACCTTTCATAATGGAAAATTATCTAAGTGTAAAATGTTTTAAAAATGCTTTTACTCTTTTTTTGAAAAACACTTTGTCAAAAACATGAAGCACTTAGAAAAACTCAAAAATCCCTATTAGATACCTTGTTCGCCCATGTTTGTTTTTGATATATGTCAAAGGGGGAGGAAAGGTCAAAGTTAAGAGTTAAGTTAATTATTGTTTTATAAAACAATTATTCAGGGGGAGTATGAGTATGAGAAAAAAAAATTTCAGTTCAAATTACATTGGTATTAGACTGTTTAGAATTGCCATGTTTCATTGGTCTTAACCTTCGTGCTTAAACTATTATAATTTTTACTTAACTTTGAATCGTGTTGTCATAAATCAAAAAGGGGGAGATTGTTGGTGCAGAAAGCACCATATCGAACCTTGTTTTGATACTAGCAAAGAGTTCAAAGTTAAGTATTATTGGTGATCTAACAATGTTACTCAAGTGTGCAGGAAAAGCCCTAGCGAAGGGTTGCAAGGCACCTGGCGAAGGACTGCCAGGAAACAAAGTCCTAGCGAAGGGCTGCTAGGCACCTGACGAAGGACTACCAGGATATAAAGCCCTAGCGAAGGACTGCTAGGCACCTGGCGAAGGAATGCCAGGATACAAAGCCCTAGCGAAAGACTGCTAGGCGCCAAGCGAAGGACAGCTTGGTATCTAAGACCTAGCGAAGGACCGCTAGGCAAAAGTCCAACCGGAGGAGCCGGTTGGCATCAGGTACATTCTCCCGAGAGGAGTAGGTGAGGACGCGTTCCCCGTCGAGGGAACAGTAGGCGTCGGTTCGACCTAGGGTTCCATTTTGGAGACCCAAAGTCAGAACCAAGACAGCTAAGGCTGTATAAACATAATACTCTATTGCTTCATATTGTTTTGGACTAACCCTGGATGCAGGACCGAAGGAACGTGTGTCCGCAGCTCAGAATGCCCAAAGAAGAGAGGCAAGTAGCTGAGCAGGGCGCCCTCAGTGTTCCGGGCGCCCCCAAGGCCAACACAATACAAGCAAAGCAACAAGTGCTTCGGCTGCTTACTGGCCGGGGCGCCCCCAGTGTCCAGGGCGCCTCGGACGCCCAGGGCGCCTCGGACGCCCAGGGCGCCCCGCGCCTACGCCTGCGAAGCCGATTACCTATATCCAGCCGAGAAGCCCGCGCTGAAGGAGTCAAGCAGGGTGCCCCCAGCGTCCAGGGCGCCCCTAGTGTCAAACCTCAGCCCTATTCGAGTGGGATAGAGGTTGACCGAGCGAAGCTCGGATCATGTGACACGTGGGGGGGGGGGGCACCCCTGACGTCCAAGGCGCCCCTAGGTGCTATAAATAGCACCCAGCGCCAAGGCTTTCAAAAAGACAAGCTTTCCAACGCATTCACGCTCTTCTACTCCCACGCTCTGCTCCGGAAACCTTCCGACTCGAGATACAAGCGCTGACGACGTCCCTCTGCTTCAAAATAAATTCTACACCGGACGTCGGTAACAAAGAGTTGTCTTTTTCTTACTGCACCTTTATTGTAATCATCTTCTGTAAATTGATTTGCGCGATTATAGTATTGCCCGCAGTAAACGGTCAACGACCGTGGGCCTTGGAGTAGAAGTCGACCTAGGCTCCGAACCAAGTAAAACCACCTATGTTTGCGTTTGTGTGTTTTTAATTTCCGCTGCGTAATTTTTCTAATTCTAAAATCCGAACGCTTTACGATATTCACCCCCCCTCTATCGGTTCTCTCGATTCAACATGGACGACTCGTAATAAGTGGAGCCCATATGTATATATGGGGATTGGTGAGGTAATTCAATAGGGATCCTTTATAGAATGGATCCTCATTAATGGATCGGGTTTGGATCCATTAGCAAGCCAAGATCTAACTCCTCCTTAGGGTCCCGACCGTAGCCCTACTATATATATCCCCATGTGGCATGAAACCAAGTTGAATTTTCTTTTGGAAAAATTTAATCCAAGGAAACACAAGAAACCCCTAAGGTTTTCTCTCCTCCTCTCATCCACTCTCTCTCTTCTCTCGGTTCGCCTACTCATGTGTCGAGAAGCGACTTCTCCGGCGCTCACGGAAAATTTGCTCTTAGTGTCTTGGAGGCGGTGAGACAATTGCCGTGAGGCAAATGAATTGCCTAGTTGTTGCGTATGACTTGGCGGGTTTCCTGAGCGAATACTCGGTCGTTCCGAGAGATCTCTCCACGACTACGGATTAAAAAATTTAATCCGAATGGAGGCCTGTCTCCCAACGACCATCTCGTGCCGTATCGAACGGTCCAAATTACAACTTAGCCAATTATCAAAATTGACCTTGTAATTTGCTCGACCGTTCGAACGCGAAAAAGGCGACGAGTTGATTGTCGGCTTTTTTGTTTATGGTCGGGGTCCAGTTAATAAATTATTCATCATGATACAATATCAAGATAATAAATTTACAAATGTAAAACGACGAGACTAACGAATAAAACACAAATAAGAATTTAAAGAGCCAAGGAAGAATATACCTTCCCTTTACCTCGTAGCCTTCTACTATATAACCTATTTCCTTTTTGGACGTTGTGTGGATGATGATCTTTCAAAAAACGAAGCTACCAAAACCTTTTTCTTTCTCCTCATCAACATTGCATGTAATTCTCCTTGATTAAAGTTATATGCAATCCTCCTTGATCAGAGTTGCATGGAGGCCGAATTCCTGAACTGCAATTCCTTGCAATTCTTTTCCGAATTGCAATATTGCAATTGAATTGCAGACAAAATCCGAATTGCAAAAGCAATTCTTTGCATGCAAACCGAGCAATTCTTTGCAAGCAACCCGAGCAATTTGCAAACCGAGCAAGCAAACCGAGCAATTCTTGCATGCAAACCGAATTGCAAAAGCAATCATTGCATGCAAACCGAATTCCACAATTGCAATTGCATGCAAACTATGCAAACCGAATTGCAAACGCAATTCTTTGCAAACCGAATTGCAAAATTGCAAATGCATGCAAACCGAATTGCAAAATTGCAAATGCATGCAAACCGAATTGCAAAAGCAACTCTTTGCAAACGCCATTCTTTGCAAACCGAATTGCAAAATTGCAATTGCATGCAAACCGAATTGCAAACGCAATTCTTTGCAAACACAATTCTTTGCAAACCGAATTCAAACGCAATTCTTTGAAAACGTAATTTTTTGCAAACCGAATTGCAAAAGCAATTCTCTGCAAATCGAAGATTCTGAATTGCTTCTTTGCAATTCCTTGCATTCGGCCGACGCAATTTCTTGCTGCGTTGCATGGAGGCCTCGGCGGTTCCAACTTGGATGCAACGACGGCAAGGAGAGAGAGAAAAAAAAAATTAAGGCATGATTAAGTTTTTGGTTCATAATTTTATGAGGTATATATAGGTTATAATAGGGACCATGAGTAGAAATTAGATCTTGGCCAGCTAATGGTTCTAAACCCGGTCCATTAATGGAGATTCATTCAACTAAAGGATCCTCATTGAATTACCTCACTAACCCTCATACTTATATATGAGCACCATTTATTACGAGTCGTCCATCCTCCCGTGTCTATGATATTGAATATCCGTTAATTAATTTAAATTATTAAAAATTTAAATTAATTAACCTCTGGACACTTGACTAGTACCACCTGACCTTATCATCATGCCGGATCGAATCCACCTGCAGGGTTTAGCATGATGAACCTTTCGAGCTCATCAAGGGGGCATTATCAGCCCGACTCATCAGGATACGGATTCCATCAATAATCAACGACACATCATATTATTAATATTATCTCCCAACTTACCGGGCCTATCGATCTAACAGAATAGATCTCGCCCATTGGTAAATCAAAGAGATAATAAATAATAATATATGGCCGTTATTATATCGGGATTAAGGGATCGTACTCCATAATAAAATCTGAGATCCTATCCAATTATCGAGTTAGTACAAATTGGATAACCTCGATCTAACAGGATACGGATTCTATCAATAATCAACGACACATCATATTATTAATATTATCTCCCAACTTACCGAGTCTATAGATCTATCAGAATAGATCTCGCCCATTAATAAATCAAAGAAATAATAAATAATAATATATGGTTGTTATTATATCGGGATTAAGGGATCGTACTCCATAATAAAATCTGAGGTCCTATCCAATTATCAAGTCAGTACAAATTGGATAACCTCGGGTTTTGGTCCTGCTCAATGAACTCAAAGCACACTAGTGTAATCATATGGTCAAGACCAACCATACCTAATTACATTACAGTCATCCCGATAAGTTGTCCAATTCCATCTCGGTTGTGGGCCTCTATTTATACTAAGCAAGGAACTGATAATATGATCTTCCGTGTGACACCACACACATGTTATCTACAAAGCAAAGTAATTGGACTTCATGCATGCACTAATATAAACAGGCACCTAGTGTAGTTGTGATTCTCTTTTCAAAACTAAGATGTTCATATAAAGAATTTCATGTCTTTCAGTATATATATCTTACAATCTCCTACTTATACTTAAAGACATTGCTGTCCTCAAAATGTCATACATCTGACTCCCTGATCCTTCACATGCCTAAAGCTCTTGCTATCAAGGCCTTCAGTGAAAAGATCTCTCAGGTTGTCCTTTGATGTAATCTAGGCAACAACAACTTTTCCTCTTCTGGGTGGTACTTGCACTCTATGTGTTTACCTGCCTTATGGGCTCCTGATTCCTTTGAGTTTGCAACTGCACCATTTTATCACAACAAAATGTGATAGCTTCGGGCAAACCAGGAATCACATCGAAGTCCATCTTGAGGTCCTAAACCATGTAGCTTTCTTGGCTATCTTAGAGACTGCCATCCATCCAGCTTCCATGGTGGAGTCCATCACGCAGCCGCTGTGTGACACTGATCCAAACTATGGTTCTACCTTCTAAAGTAAACACAAAACCCCGAAGAATATTTACGTTTGCCCCTATTGGACTGGAAGACTGTATCCGTATAACCCATAGGGAATTGGTCTGCCCGGTAAACCAACTTACAATCCTTAGTCCTTCTCAGGCACTAATATAAGCTTTTACTGTTGGAAACGAGATGGCTAGAGAGGGAGGGGGGTGAATCTAGTCGATCTCTTGGACTTAGACAAAAACTTGCTCTTTGAAATCTTTTTCTGCACTTAAGTTAGTAGCAGCGGAAACAAAGTATATGCAGAGAAACAATCTTAACAGAAATGCAGAAACAAAGAATACAAACCAAGGATCGCTAACAAGGATCGTTTACAAGGTTCGGGGATAACTTGCCCCTACTCCTTGGTGTGCCCGTAAGGTGGGCGATCCCTTGATCGTCGGCAGATCAAGCCCCGGTGACCCGGATAAAACAGCGCCTCCTTCTCGGTGGAGAAACATCTCCACAAGCGTCTCAATAGGATACAAGATAAGCTCACAAGACTAAGAGAAGGATAGCTCACAAAGATGAAACAAGAACGCTCAAGCACAAAGCAACAGAGAGCACAACACACAGCCCAGCCAAACTCCTCAAGTTCCTGTCTGTTTTCTCTCGTTGTCGCTCCTCTGCTTCCAGCCTCGTCTTAAGCATCCCATCATCAAGCTCTCCACCAGCATCCACTGAAGCCACAGCCTGGCCCCCTGACTCCCTGAGCACTCAGTCCACTGAAGACCCTCTCTAGCTGAGCCTCCGTTAGTTGCCAGTTGCTCTCCAGACGCCGTTGAGACCTGAAACAAGGAAACAGCCAAACCTGCTCCAAGGAAAGCCTCCCATTGACTCTCCTCCAATGTTTGAATCATCCCTGTAAAGCCTGCACACTCTAATAGAAGCTTAGTAACTCATATCAACATATATCAGCAGTGTATCAGAGAATCGGCAGAGAAAACAGCGCGATCAGAGCTTCTGACAGCGTATTTGAATTAAAGTTCTGCTCCTGATCGGTCACCAGACCAATCAGGCTCCAGCCTGATCGTTCACCAGACCGATCAGGTGTAACGCCCCAAAATTTCCATTTTTAGTTCTTAAAGTCATTAGAATTATTTAGAAATGATTTAGAAATATTCTAGATATTTTTAGGAATTTTTAGAGTATTTTTATGGAATTTTCCGAGTCCGTTTGGTATTTTTGGAAAAAGAAAAGGAAAAAGGGAAAAATTGCCAAAAATGGAAAAAACAGATTTAGTGCAGCCGGTGGATTGAACCCGCGACCTCCACCGAACAGCACAAGCGCCCAACCGGCTGGGCTAGGGGTTTCAAGCACAGAAAAGGAAAGAATGATAGATATTTAAGCTGTAGTTGGGTTGATCCGAACCTTGAGTATAAATAGCTAATTAAAGAGAGAAGTTTTATTTTCTCTCAAACCCTCTCCCTCTCCCAATTGCGCCGACCCTTCCTCTCCCTCTCCTCTCTTGGGCGACACCAACACCAAGCCAAGAGAGCCGTCCGAGACCCTTCTCCGAGAGATAATTCTATATTCGGGATCCCCGCGACGAGAGGAACGCGTAGACGTGAAGAATTCTCCGAGATCTCAAGTTTCTTCCGAGCTCTAGACATTAATCTTGGTTGTAAGTCCAAGATATCAAAGTAAGTACTGCTCACCTGCAGTAAGAGGCGGTTTTTCCGCGAGAATTTCCTTTAAAAGTTTTTAGAAGAGATATTTCTTTTAGTTTTTGGTTTTTGCATGTGATCTTAGTTCATTATATGCTTATATATTTTATTGAGTGCCCTATATGAGATTAGGGACCAAGAGAAGCTATGAGAAAAGAAAAGAGAAGATAAAGATAAGAAAAGAAAAGGCCAAGGCCTTAAGAAATCCCCAAAAGTCAAGACTTAGGGATTTTAGCACGCAAGGTGCTCCAGAAAATGCCAAGGCATTTACAGATAAGAAAGAAAGGAAAGAAAAGCTATTTTATTTTATAAGGCCAGTACCCGGCGTCCAAGGGCGTCGTTAAAGAAATCCAGGTGTCCAATTCCAAGGTCTTGGCCCTGGTAGACCAAGGTCTGCTCTATTAGGATTGGTGGCTCGCTACCCCAACCTTTTAGGGAACGCGCATTCAGATGGTACTTACGTCTTCAGTGGATCCAAGTGATTAGTATTTTCAAGTATATGCTTTAGCAAAGTTTTCGAAAATACAAAAAGTTTTCAAAAGATAAAGAATAGCTAAAGTTTCAAGTTGAGCCAAGAAAAGTAGATTGAGATTATTTATTGCTTGAGTATGCATGTTTTGAGTTATACATGTTTAGTTTAGTTTTCTTTCAAGCATATCAGTATCTCATATGATTTTCATATCGTTCTAGAAGCATGTTTGCATATTTCGAGTTTTTGTGAGCTAGATAGTACTTACTAAGCTTTTTGCTTATAGATGCATTTCCTCTTATTGCAGATAAAGGTAAAGGCAAGCAATTCTGAAGGAAGACGACGAGGCGGTGCTGAGTAGAGTGTGTGTGGTGGCTGATTATGGAGAGATCTTCGAGACAAGACAATTTAACTATTCAAACTACAATGTTATAGTTTATTCAGATTTTAAGTTCTTGTTTATGGAGTTAGTAAACATTTAAGTTTTGGATAGTTTTACATGCTCAATTGCTTAGAGTAAAGTTTCCATGTCATTTCAATTAGCTTATATAATCTTATGCTTGCATTGGATGAGTAGAAATGTGAATAGATGGAGATATTGATACATTGTTAGAAAATAGACGCATGTGCCAAGATAGTATCAAATTCTCTTTGAACTAAGTTTTTATTGCTTAAATATGTTTAGAAAAGTTGCATTCATATTTCATAATGCTTTAGCAAAGTTATAGAACCTTGCATGATGAGTTTGAATGGTTAGAAGTAAAGTTTGGCACAAACCTTAGTGTTAAAGTTCAAACAACTTTTGTAGTTTGTTTTCTTGCGTAAAAGTCCTAATTTTAAGTTTATGGATTCATTTTGATTGGCTAAACTGTTTAGAAAATTGGTATAGAGTATAGAAATGGTGTCATGATCTTATTTGGCTCGAAATTGAAGGAATGGTGGGCTTAAAAAGCAAGGGCCGAAATCTGTAAAACAGATTTCAGCCGTATCAGTCGACTGATGACGTCATCAGTCGACTGATACAGGCTGTTTAATAAGGTAAGGCTGTTTTTCAATGGGTTTTGGCTATGGGATTGAGAAGAGAGTATGACATGGTATTAATATACATGATTGCTTAAGTTAGAGTATAATTGTTAGCAGAATTTAAAAGAAAAAAAAAGATTTCCGCAATTTTCTTTAGTCATGTATAAGAGTTGAGAAGTAGAGTAAAGTAACGATCCGTCTGAAGACGGTAAGAAGGCGGGTCGCTACAGTTGGTATCAGAGCAGGTCCCATTCTCCAGCATCACACACACATCAGCATCAACCTTGCCGTCTTCAAGTAAGAAAGCTTTAAGTTTCAGTTTTTCTATTGCTCCTTTATTTAATTGCAGTATAGTGAAATGCTTAGGTACTACTCACATGTGCATAGAACAAGGAAGCATGTTTAATCCCTTAGTATCACGGAATCATGTTTAATCCCTAGAATGGATATCAGATTTCTAGGTGAGAAGACCAGTTTATATCTAGAGATGTAGTAGTGATTTTTGTTTATTATGCATTATTAGATGGCAAGAAGAGGCCGAGCTCCTAATGCTAATAACAGAACTCCAGTTCAAGATAACAGTGAGCCTGGCACAGAACAGCCAAACCTGATGCAAGTCATTGCTCAAATGCAAGCCCAGATTACAGAACAGCAGAAGACCATCGCCACACTGATGGCGAATCAGCACCCAGTGCCCCCTACACCACCCACAGCAGGAGTGGGAACTCCAGTGGTGGCTGAAGTTCCACCAGTCCCACAGGAGACCCCTGCCGTGAACCGAAGACAAGAAGCATACCTCGTCCAGTGGCAGAGGCTGAAACCAGAAAGCTTCTCAGGCACGACTGAGCCCTGGGATGCCCAGGCTTGGTTCAAGACTTTAGAGAGCACGATGGAGCTTCTTGACTGGCCAGAGGTAGAGAAGATAAAGTGTGCATCTTTCTGCCTTACGGGAGATGCTAGAATATAGTGGAAGAGAGTCAAGGCCAAGAGAAATGTCAACCAGATGAGCTGGGCAGATTTTGAGCACGAGTTCTATGAGGAATTTTTCCACATGAAGGTTACCAACAAGCACTTCGAGGACTTTATGGAGTTCAGACAGGGTAGCCTACCAGTGGGAGAAGCAGTTGCAAAGTTCAACAGGCTAGCTCGCCTCTGCCCAGAGCTAGTCAGCACAGAGAAGGAGCGAGTCAGACTGATGCTTCGCATGCTGAACCCGGAGATAGCACTCAACGTGAACAGCGGGATGCACCGACCCCAGACCAGCGAGGAGTTGGTCAGTAGTGCCCTAATCTCAGAGCACTACCTGAATAGCATCAAGGCACAGCAAGCACAGCAGAAGCCAGTCCTGACTGAGAACAAGACAATAGGAGGACAGAAGCCTCAGCCAAATAACCAGAACTGGAAGAATAAGAACCACAAAAGGAAGCAGTGGCCTGGCAGCCAAAAAGGAAACTCAGAGAATAAGCAAGCTAAGTATCCACCTTGTCCTAAGTGTGGGAGGAACCATCCAGGAGCATGCCTTTTGGGTGTAACTGGATGCTACTCATGTGGACAAGAGGGACACAGATCCAGAGACTGCCCAAACAAGTTTAGGGTACTTCCTCAGCCGTCCGTACAGCATGGAGGCAAGCCTCAGTTACACTACATGCCTACTATACTGGAGGGACCTCAGATCAGTCAGAGAGGGTTAGAAGCAGCACCAGTTCCAACCAATGCCAGAGTCTTTTCCCTCACGAAGGAAGAAGCTGCCAGCGCCTCCACGGTCGTAACAGGTCAAATAGTTATTTTACAGCATTTAGCTACTACACTGTTTGACACTGGGGCGACCCATTCTTTCGTATCAGTACCTTTTGCTAGTAAGTTACAGGTGCCTACAGAGAGTTGGGAATCCAGATTCCTGACAACTCTCCCTTCAGGGGAAATCATGGAGTCCACCCAGAGGCTCCGGGCTGTGCCAATCAAGATTTCAGACCGAGAGCTATATGTCGATCTGATAGTTCTTGCGATGCAGGACTTCGACATCATACTGGGCATGGATTTCCTCAGTAAGTACAGCGCTTCAGTGGACTGCCGTAGAAGGAAGGTGGTTTTCAGCCCAGAGGNATTTGGTTGATTATAGACGGCCAACATAAATCGAAAGCCTATTTAGTCACACGCACTACGAGTAATCCGAGGGATTTAAAACGAGTTGAAAATTGGATTTTCCGATCAAGAGAAATAAGTCGAATCTGAGTTAATCAGAGGCGCAACGGAAGCTAAAATGGCTAAGTCTTTTGAAGGCTTATTGGGCGAATTAAATGAGTTTAATTCGCGATGGGTTCGGCTGTTTGGCCGGCCAAAGAGGGTGCCACCCTCTTTGGTTTGGCCGGCCACACGGGAGAAACCAATTTATTTGGTTTAATTAATAAAATAAATCTAGCGCGATTTGTTTTATAAATTATGGATAAATAAATTATGTATATAAAGAAATTTATATAAAGAAATTTATAGAAATTTATTCTTTTTATGGAAATTAAAATGATCCATGGAATGGTTTATTTTAATTTATAAAATCAATTATGAATTGATTTTCCATAATAAGAAAATTTATAAATTTCTTGTAAAATTTATTCCATAATAAAAGGAGAGATGTATTTGTTTTATTATAAAGTTAGTTATAATAAACTTGGCATAAACGGAATAAATTCATAAGAAAATTATAGGAAAAATTTCTTATGAAAATTCGTTAAAGGGGAGACTTGGCAAGGGGAGAGCTACTATATAAAGGAACCAAGGCTAGGCTTGGATTCCTGAATAGAGTTATCAAGAGATTAATTCTCTTCCTCTCTCTCTTAATCTCTCCCTCTCCTTCTCCTTTCCTCCTAGGGTCGGCACCCCCCTTTGCTCACCCTAGGGCCGGCGTCCACCCCATCTAGGGCCGGCGCATCACCCTCCCAATCCAAGGGATTGCCGTAAGTTGTCATCACCAAGAAGGAGCCAACGAAGAAGAAGAAGAAGCGGATCGCGTCTCCTTCCTTCCCGGAATTTAGATTCCGTTTCTTGGTGGTTAGTTTCCTTTCTTTTCTCTTGATCTTCTAGTTATGCCTTTAGAGAATCTAGTAGTTCTCGTCGGCACAAAACTCGTGGCTTTGCGAAGTCATCCCGAAGAGAACTCGGCGTGGACGCGAATAGAGGCGGAGCTTCCAAGGGACGCTACGGTTGGATCTCGTCCCTTTCTTCGAGTTACGCGAGGTACAAAGTAAATTAGTTTACTTTTCCGCAAAGTTTTAATTTATGATCATGTCCACACATCATAAGGTTGCATGCTAGATACGTGGTTAAAATAATTTGAGAAATTATTTTATGCTAATTCTTCCGCTGCACGTAAAAATTTAAAATTTTACGAACCCGTATCCTTGTCAACATGCACCCGGTCCCAACAGTGGTATCAGAGCCGGTTAGTGTTCGACATAATTATATAATTGTTTTGTGGAAAACTTTGTCATAATCTCAATTTTGAAAAAATTTTCAATTATGGAAATTTTCCAATTATTATAAATTTTAGATTTAGGAATTTCAAAGTTTGGAAATCCTCATGAAATTTCGCAAACGTTTGAAATATCCTAGTTTCTGAAATTTTATGATAATTGTGAAAACTTCCCATCTTTGGAAACTTTCCAATTTTGGAAAATTTCTATTTTAGAAATTTTCTAATTTTGGAAATATGTAAGTTTTCTTTGTACCAGAAACTTACAATTATTCTGAAACCTATTATGAAATCTCGCAATTTTGGGCACTTTCTTTCAAGAAAGTTTAGACAAATTTATGGACAATTAATTGACAATTAAATTTGAATTGGGTTTTAAATTGACAACAAAATTCTTTATTTTGGATTGAGCCTCGGGGAGCCGTCCAATTTAAAGTTAGTTGTTGTAATTTAATTTTCCCAATTTTAAATGAAATTGTCATGTTTAATTTGGTTACGCTTCCGAAGCGGACCAAATTGGATTTACGACAAATTACATTTCTTTGGGTATCTGAGCCTCGGGGAGCCACCCTTAGAAAACGATTTATTGTAATTAATTAAATCCATGAATAAAATATGATTTAAGAGGTGATGCTCTTACATATTGTTGTCTCCAAAATTAATTAGGAAAATGGTTTCCTATAGAGTTTCTTAAATGAGATTTTCATGAAAATAATATGTAGTTGAATTAAGGGAATTGTCTCTTAATTTAATAAGATTTGATTTAGAGAAATTAAAGTCTTAAACATATTATTTCCGAAATTGATTATGACAATTTAGGAAATTGTTTCCCAAAATAATTCCTTTAATAAAGTATGAAATTAGAATTAGGAAATCCGGTTCCTAATTCAATTCATGGGACTTGATAAATTAAGTCACATACATACTTTATTAAGGAAATCGTTAGTCATGACATAATTATATGTCATGAATGTGCTTAGAAAAGAAAGGATGAGACCCAAAACCCCTTACAAAATATTAAGGCCAACACCTTCCATTAATATGGTTAGAATCGGAGTTTTGTTTCTCGTTTGGGTTGATGGACACATCCATGCCCGGCTTGAACCTCAACATGTTCAAACCATGAATTAGTTTACGAATAATATAGTTGGAGTCAGAGGTCAATCCTTAGTTTTGGTTGTTGGACACATCCAAGCCTGACTAAACGGTTGAATGAGCTCCAACCATATTAAAACTATTTCTTGATTAATGGGTCAGCCTTAAGCTTGGAGCATCGATTTGTTGTGCCACAGCCAAGGTCGATGCAAAGAGAGGTGCAGTTGGGTGCTATGTATAATGTCGCATACTTGTTAATGAGTTAACAACCCAATGATTTATGCAAACATTCAATTAGTTGATAGCATAAAGTGATAGTTACATATATGTGATATGTAATCGGTATAATTACCTACCTTCATAGCTAAGAATAACTTGATGGCCACAGCCATGGTTGTTCTTATCTATGGTTGGATATCAACCTATTTGGAGATGTTCCTACAATCTCCCGAATTGATAAAAAGGGTTATTCAATTTGAAAAATAAATAGGATTTTTAATTAATGTATATTGATACATTCTTTATCATTCTTCTCACATAAGCTCAATTTGTATTTCTAGGTTAATCACTCGATCATGTCTTCTCTAAACTTGCGTTCCATTTTGGACACCAATAAACTGACTGGGCCAAACTTCATGGACTGGCTTCGAAACCTGAGGATAGTCCTCAAGGCAGAGAAGCTTGCATATGTCCTTGAAGATCAACTTCCCAACCATCCTCCAGAAGGTGCAACTCCAGACCAGCTAATGACCTATCAGAAAC
Organism: Boesenbergia rotunda; assembly: GCA_024364735.1. NCBI lineage: Eukaryota > Viridiplantae > Streptophyta > Magnoliopsida > Zingiberales > Zingiberaceae > Boesenbergia > Boesenbergia rotunda. The sequence continues at coordinate 79,451 of JAGFNQ010006687.1, read as the reverse complement.
ATGTGACCGATTCTGAACTTGCGAGTTGCATCATGCTAGCCTCTATGATACCTGAGCTGCAAAAGCAGCATGAGCATTTGGATGCTTATACCATCATCTTCCATCTTAATGAGTTGTTTGAAGAGCAGGCGAGATTCGAAAGGTTCGAAGTCTCTAGACTCCTCTTCACCACTAAGATGCAGGAAGGCACTTCTGCCTCGCAGTTTGTGTTAAAGATGTTGGGGTACATTGAGCGACTGTGCACACTTGGTTTTGCAATGGATCATGAACTAAGTATTGACTTAATTCTGAGTTGTTTGCCCAAAAGTTATTCACAATTTGTGATGAACTATCGGATGAACAAACTAGAGACTACCATTCCTGAGTTGCTCAACCTGCTGAAGACTGTGGAGCCTTATGTAAAGCCGGATCAAAAGACGGTACTGTTAGTTGGTTCCTCGAAGAAAGGTTCTAAGAGGAAGGCCAAAGAACAGAATAAAGGGAAGAAGAAAAAGGCCAAAAAGACTGAAAAGAAACCAAAAGGAACTTGCCATCATTGTGGCAAGGAGGGTCACTGGCGAAGAAACTGCAAGGTTTATCTTGAGTCCTTGAAGAATAAGGCATCCGATGCCCCATCCTCTTCAGGTATCTTCGTTATTGAATGTCACTCTATTTCCTCAAATACCTGGGTACTTGATACTGGGTGTAGCTCACATATATGTAATGACATACAGGGGCTAAGGAATAGAAGAAGACTCGTCAAAGGAGAAGCAAATTTGCGAGTTGGAAATGGAGCAAAGATTGCTGCTGTTGCCATCGGAACATATTTGCTAAAGCCCCCCACTGGACGTATCTTAGAATTGGATAATTGTTATTTTGTTCCTTTGTTAATAAAGAACATTGTATCTATTTCATGTTTGAATGAAAAGGGTTATCATTTAACTTTTAGTAACAATTGTTGTTACATAACTTTAAATGACGTTCTTTATGGGAATGGAACTTTGTGCAATGGTATCTACACGTTAGATTTATCCAATGACGTTTTCAATATCGAAGTTAGCAACAAACGTGCTCGAATAGATAATCGAATAGACTCCTACACGTGGCATTGTCGTCTTGGCCATGTAAGTAAGAAACGCATGACCAAATTACACCGATGTGGAATTTTGGAATCATTTGAACCCGGTTCATTTGATACATGCGAATCATGCTTAAAAGGCAAGATGGCTAAATTACCCTTTTCTGGAAAAGGTAATCCAGTGGGAGAATTGCTTGGTCTAATACATACTGATGTATGCGGACCAATGTCAACTCCTGCACAAGGAGGCTATAGCTACTTCATTACCTTTATCGATGATCACTCACGATTCGGGTATGTGTTCTTGATGAAACACAAATCTGAAACTTTTGAGAAATTCAAAGAGTTCAGAAATGAAGTAGAAAAACAGCTTGACAAAAGTATTAAGATACTTCGATCCGATCGGGGTGGTGAATACTTGAGTCAAAAGTTTCAAGATTATCTTAAGGACAATAGGATATTGTCTCAATGGACTCCGCCGTATACACCACAGCATAATGGTGTATCTGAGAGGCGTAACCGAACCTTGATGGACTTGGTTAGATCTATGATAAATCATGCAACTCTTCCAAAATCCTTTTGGGGCTATGCGCTTAAGATAGCTGTTTACTTGCTAAACAGAGTCCCGACTAAGGTAGTCTCTACTACTCCATATGAGACGTGGAATAGTAAGAAACCTCACTTAACTCACCTTAAGATATGGGGTTGTCCTGCTTATGTGAAGCGGACTGTATCAGACAAATTGGATGCTAAGTCTGATAAATGTCTATTTATTGGATACCCTAAGGAAACGAAGGGTTACCAATTCTATCATCCCTTGGAACAAAAGGTGTTTGTTTCAAGGCATGCTGTATTTCTGGAAAAGAATTTCTTTTATAAGAAAACAGTGGGAGTAGCATTGAACTTGAAGAAGTTCAAGAGACTCCAATAGACATTACAGAGACACCTAGTCTAGACCCACAACCAATAACTCATAATGATGAGCTATCAGTTGAACCTAAAACAACACCACTTCTTCGTAGATCTGATAGGACACGCAATATTCCAGAGAGATATGGATTTCTCGTAAGTAAATCGAACGACGTGTTACTCATTAGCAATGACGAACCTATCAGTTATGTGTTGGATCGAGAGATGCGAGAGAGGGGGGGGGGTGAATGTCGCAAATCGTTCGGATTTAAAAAGAGTAAGTGCGCAGCGGAAATAAGACACAAAAACAATGCTAACACGGTCGTTTTACTTGGTTCGGAGCCTGTGTCGACTCCTACTCCAAGGCCCACGGTCGTTGACCGTTTTCTGCGGGCAATTCTATAAGTTCGTAAACCAGTTTACAATTATTGAATACAGAATAAGTGCAGTAAACTTTATATAATAAGAATTATGCTCTTCTTTTACCGACGTCCGGAGTAGATCGAAGATTTCGGGGCAGCGGGACGTCGTCGGCTCGAGTTGGGCAGTATCTGGAGCAAAACACGAGAGCAGAAGAGCGTGGAAGTGTCCGAAGAATTGATGCTTTGAAGAAGGAGGTCGAGGGCCCTTTATATAGGGCCTAGGGGCGCCCTGGTCGACGGGGGCGCCCCCCACGTGGCAGCCGATCCGGCTGTAGCTCGGTCGCCGTCTGATCCCATTATCCTCGGGATCCGGTTTGACCGGGGCGCCCGGAGGACTCGGGGCGCCCGGCTTGACCGGTCAAAGGCCTCATCTCTTCGGCTTCGCAGGGATGCGCTTCGACAGCTGGCAGTGGGGGCGCCCGCGACACGCGGGGCGCCCGCGACAAGCGGGCCGAAAACGCGTCGAGGTTGTTACATACTTGGGTTGACCTTGGGGGCGCCCTGGTCGTCCGGGGCGCCCTGCTCAGCTTCTGCCTCACTCCTTCGAGGCTCTCTGAGCTGCAGATACTCAGTCCTTCGATCCTGCATCCAGGGTTAGTCCAAATAACAATTATATTATTATTTTATACAGCCTTAGCTGTCTTGGTTCTGACTTTGGTCTCCAAAATGGAGCCCTAGGTCGAACCGACGCCTAATGTTCCCTCAAGGGGAACGCGTCCTCACCTACTCCTCTCGGGAGAGTTTTACCTGGTGCCAACCGGATCCTCCAGTTGGACTTTTGCCCGGCAGTCCTTCGCCAGGTCTTGAGGTACCAAGCTGCCTTTCGCTTGGTGCCTAGCAGCCCTTCGCTAGGTCTTTACTTCTGGCAGCCCTTCGCCAGTGCCTAGCATTCCTTTGCTAGGGCTTTGTCCATTCTGGCAGTCCTTCGCCAGTGCCTAGCATTCCTTCGCTAGGACTTTGTCTAGTCTGGCAGTCCTTCGCCAGTGCCTAGCATTCCTTCGCTAGGGCTTTTCCTGTACACTCAAGAAACTTGTTAGACACCAATTAACCCTTAACTTTTGAACCCTTTTGTCAATATCAAAACATAGGTTTGACTTGGGTGCAATCTGCCCCAACATTATGATGATGTTCTGAAAAGTTCAGAAGACAAATGGCTTGAAGCCATGAAGTTGGAAATGGATTCCATGTACTAAAATCAAGTATGGGACTTGGTTAACCCACGTGAAGGGATTAAGCCCATAGGGTGCAAGTGGGTTTTCAAGAAGAAAACCGACATGGAAGGTAATGTTGTTACCTTTAAGGCTAGATTAGTGGCAAAAGGATATCGTCAGAAACAAGGGATTGATTATGACGAAACCTATTCGCCAGTAGCTATGCTTAAATCCATTCGGATGCTCCTGGACATAGCAGCTCATTATGATTATGAGATATGGTAGATGGATGTGAAAACAGCTTTCCTTAATGGAAACCTGCTTGAGGATGTATACATGATACAACCAGAAGGTTTCACATCGGTTGATAAAACCAAAATATGCAAGCTTCGACGATCCATATATGGACTGAAGCAAGCATCCAGGAGCTGGAACATCCGTTTTGATGAGACAATCAAAGAGTTTGATTTCTCACAAAAATCCTGACGAACCTTGTGTGTACAAGAAGGTTAGTGGGAGTGCAGTCGTATTCCTAGTGTTATATGTCGATGACATATTACTTATAGGAAACGATATATCAGTCTTACAGTCTGTTAAAATTTGGTTGTCCAAAACTTTCTCCATGAAAGACCTGGGAGAAGCAACCTATATCCTTGGGATTAGAATCTATAGAGATAGATCAAAACGGTTGCTTGGTCTTTCGCAGTCTATGTATATAGACAGAGTGCTAAAAAGGTTTAGCATGTCGGAATCCAAGAAAGGTTACCTTCCCATCAGGCATGGGATCAACCTTTCAAAGTCTATGTGTCCGCGCACAGAAGACGAAAGGATTTGCATGAATAAGATTCCTTATGCATCTGCGATAGGATCTATCATGTATGCTATGTTATGTACAAGGCCCGATGTATCGTATGCTTTGAGCGTCACAAGCAGATACCAGTCGGATCCAGGAATGGATCATCGGGCGGCTGTCAAGACAATCCTTAAGTACTTAAGAAGAACTAAGGATGTGTTCCTAATATATGGAGAAGGAGATATGATAATACGTGGGTATGCAGATGCCAGTTTCCAGACAGATAAGGATGACTCCAAATCGCAGTCTGGATACGTATTTACTTTGAATGGAGGTGCAGTAAGTTGGAAAAGTTCCAAACAAGACACCGTAGCGGATTCTACCACAGAAGCGGAATATATCGTAGCTTCGGAAGCAGCAAAGGAAGCAGTCTGGATCAAGAAGTTTGTCTCCGAACTTGGCGTGGTTCCAACCATTGATGAAGCAGTGCCGGTTTACTGCGACAACAATGGAGCTATTGCATAAGCAAAAGAACCAAGGTCTCATCAGCGATCCAAACACGTGCTTCGCCACTATCATCTGATCAGAGAGATTATAAGTAGGAATGATATACAAATTGAGAAAATTCCCACTGAAAGGAATTTAGCGGATCCTTTAACTAAGACCTTGCCTCAAAGCAAGTTTGAGGGTCATGTTAGAGCCTGTGGTATTGGATACCGTAGCGATTGGCATTAGGCCAAGTGGAAGTTTGTTAGTAATATGAGAGAAGTGTCCTAAGGCAATCGCCTTATGATTGTAAACATTTATTTTAATAAATGATAATTCACTATTTGAGTATACATGTTTGTGTATTTGATTGAGATCTTAAACTCATTTACTGAATGTCCGCAATACAATTCACAGCATGAGAGAATTTGTGATGATTTCACAACTAGTGATTATCTCTACATGTGCAATTGTGAAGTATTGAAATTGTCCCTAGTCGATGAATTGATAAACACGGACACTATCAATTCTGTTGAGACTAGCATGGGTTATTCTCTAATCAGCTGATTCTCACTGGCTGGTGACATTGGGATGTCCGGAGATAAATATGGATGCTAGTTAAGGGAACTAGTTCATTGGAGTGACTGGCTGTAAAACTTCACATGGTAGTCTACATATAGACATGTCAGTGAAGTTCTTACTGCAGCTTAAGTGCGATGTTCCTTTGACTTGCGGTGTTCAAGTCAGCTTGGTCATGGAGACTTATACTTTGACATCTTAAGCAAACATCTCTATGGAGGTGTGGACCCAGGATGGTTGGGTATAAGCCGAAGTGCCCGAAGATGTTTGAACAGCCTACAAAGGATTCACCACTCCTTGCGAGGAGATGTATACCCGAGGCCTATCGTCGGATTGTTACTCGAAGCCTCTGGCCAGAGCATGTCATGTTTAGAGTATGAGTCTCTTAAATACATGAGAGTAATTAGAAATCCAAAGGATGAGAGAACGTTACTTGGGCTAGGTGTGACGTAGTCAGCCTAGTGGGGACTGACACACACAGACCATGTCCTGAACCAAGTGGGTATAAGATGGTGAAGGGAATGAGGCACGATTCATTAGAGCTGCTGAAGGGTTTCAGAATTATTTCTGAGGTCAACCGTTGATCTTTCGATTAATTGGGGGTCATGATGTACTACTAGGTGCCACTCATGATCGTTCTATAATTGGTTGATTATAGACGGTCAACATAAATCGAAAGCCTATTTAGTCACACACACTACGAGTAATCTGAGGGATTTAAAACGAGTTGAAAATTGGATTTTCCGATCAAGAGAAATAAGTCGAATCTGAATTTATCAGAGGCGCACGGGAAGCTTAAAATGGCTAAGTCTTTTGAAGGCTTATTGGGCGAATTAAATGAGTTTAATTCGCGAGGGTTTGGCTTGATGTGGCCAGCCAAAGAGGGTATCCACCCTCTTTGGTTTGGCCGGCCACTACAAGGAGAGAAAACCAATTTATTTAGTTTATTTTATAAAATAAATCAAGCGCAATTTGTTTTATAAAATTATGGATAAATAAATCTATATAAAGAAATTTATATAAAGAGATTTATATAAAGAAATTTATATAAAAAAATTTATAGAAATTTATTCTTTTTATGGAAATTAAAATGAACTATGGATCGATTTATTTTAATTTTATAAAATCAATTATGAATTGATTTTTCCATGATAAGAAAAATTTATAAATTTCTTGTAAATTTTATTCCATAATAAAAGGAGATATGTATTTGTTTTATTATAAAGTTAGTTATAATAAAACTTGACATAAACGGAATAATTCATAAGAAAATTTATAGGATAAATTTCTTATGAAAAATTCCGTTAAAGGGGAGACTTGGCAAGGGAGAGACTACTATATAAAGGAACCAAGGCTAGGCTTGGATTCCTGAATAGAGTTATCAAGAGATTAATTCTCTTCCTCTCTCTCTTAATCTCTCCCTCTCCTTCTCCTTTCCTCCTAGGGTCGGCACCCCCCTTTGCTCACCCTAGGGCCGGCGTCCACCCCATCTAGGGCCGACGCATCACCCTCCCAATCCAAGGGATTGCCGTAAGTTGTCATCACCAAGAAGGAGCCAACGAAGAAGAAGAAGAAGCGGATCGCGTCTCCTTCCTTCCCGGAATTTAGATTCCGTTTCTTGGTGGTTAGTTTCCTTTCTTTTCTCTTGATCTTCTAGTTGTGCCTTTAGAGAATCTAGTAGTTCTCGTCGGCACAAAACTCGTGGCTTTGCGAAGTCATCCCGAAGAGAACTCGGCGTGGACGCGAATAGAGGCAGAGCTTCCAAGGGACGCTACGGTTGGATCTCGTCCCTTTCTTCGAGTTACGCGAGGTACAAAGTAAATTAGTTTACTTTTCCACAAAGTTTTAATTTATGATCATGTCCACACATCATAAGGTTGCATGCTAGATACGTGGTTAAAATAATTTGAGAAATTATTTTATGCTAATTCTTCCGCTACACGTAAAAATTTAAAATTTTACGAACCCGTATCCTTGTCAACATGCACCCGGTCCCAACATGAGCAAGTGGTGGGATTGGCGCTCGTCCGCGAACAAGATCGGATACAACACCCCATCTATTTCTTCGGACACCTGCTAAAGGACGCTGAGACGCGGTACACCATGATGGAAAAACTTGCCTACGCCTTGGTCCTGATGGCCCGAAGGTTACGGCCATACTTCTTAGCGCATCATATCGTGGTCCTCACTAATAGCCCGCTCGCCCGAGTCCTCACTAACCCCGAGGCGTCGGGCAGGATAATCAAATGGACGACGGAGTTAAGCGAATACGGAATTGAGTATCAGCCTTGAGCCGCCATCAAAGCACAGGTCCTCTCCGACTTCATGCTAGAGACCGTCCCGGAGGTAGAGACCGAAGGGATGTGGAAGGTCTATGTGGATGGATCCGCCAATAGCCAGCACAGTGGAGTTGGACTGCTATTGATTTCCCCTGGGGGAGACGCGCTGCATCTGTCTATCCGACTTCACTTCAAAATTACCAACAACGAGACCGAATATGAGGCGATCTTGGCAGGATTACAAGCCGCTCGACACATGGGAGCTCGTCGAATCACGGTCTATTCGGACTCTCAATTGGTGGCTCAGCAAATAGTGGGTAGTTTCGAAGTCAGATGCGAGCGGCTGCAAAGGTATGTAGCCCTCTATGAGCAACTAAAAACCGCCTTCTCGGAGGTCATTCTGCAGAAGATCTCCCAATCGAATAATATGTGGGTCGACGAGTTAGCCAAGCTAGCCAGTTCCATGTCTACCTGGCAGCTGGAGGAGCCTAGTGTGACGGAAACGATGGTGGCCCAAATTGGAACAGAAGCCAGGGGGGACATACCCACAGACTGGAGGGATCCCTACATATCATTCCTCCGGGACAGATCCCTGCTGAATGGGGGCCAAGATAGTCGGTTGTTTCTCCGATGGGTGGACAGGTTCACTCTGGTAGGGGATCAGCTATACCGGAAGGCCTATGCCCGACCTCTCTTAAAATGCGTTGGGCCAGAGGAGACTGACTACGTAATGCGAGAGGTGCATGAGGGCATCTGCGGGAGCCACATCGGAGGAAGGTACTTGTCTCGAAAGATCCTTTTGGCTGGATACTTTTGGCCCACCTTGATGGCCGACTCGCTTAGTTTTGTGGCCAGATGCAAGGCTTGTCAGAGGCATCAGCATGTGTCTGACCGCCCAACGAAACCCTTGCGAGTCTCTACAGTATCGTGCACGTTCGACCAGTGGGGAATGGACATTGTGGGGTCTTTCCCCATAGGGCCCCACCAGAAGAAGTTATTGCTGGTCCTGGTCGATTACTTTTCTAAGTGGGTAGAAGTCGAACCTCTGGCCAATATCATAGAGGGGGCGGTAATGAAAGTTCTATGGAAGGATATTGTCTGTATATATGACATTCCTCATAAGCTGGTGTCGGACAACTAGAGACAATTCTCCGGACGCAGATTGAAGGAATGGTGTGAAGGATTGGGCATTTGGCAGGCCTCCACCTCCGTTGCGTACCCACAAAGTAATGGACAAGCGGAGGTAGTCAATCGGGAGATTCTACGAGGGCTCAAGGTAAAGCAGGACCATGTCAGAGGCAGCTGGGTTGAAGAACTTCCCAGCATCTTGTGGTCCTACCGGACTACCCCAAAAGAAGGAACAGGCGAGAGTCCTTTCCAGCTGGTCTACGGAGCTGAGGCCGTCATTCCGGTGGAAGTAGGGGAAGAGTTCCCACGATGGCAACATTATCGCAAGAAAGATAACGACTAGGAGCGGTTGATTGATCTGGATCTTATCTCAGAGGTACGGGATAAAGCTGTAGCAAGGTTGGAGGCTTATCGAAGAAGGATGCAGCTAGCCTACAACCACCGGGTGATCGCCCGCAGCTTCGAGGTAGGCGATCGAGTTTGGAAGAGAATAAAGCCGGTGGACGATCCAGGGAAGTTAGAGCCGCAGTGGGACGATCCCTACGTTGTCGTCAGAAAACTTATAGGAGGCAGCTACTATTTGGAAGACAATGAAGGCAGAAGACTGGAAAGGCCATGGCATGCGAGGCATCTTCGCCCCTACTGTACTTCGTGATTTGCCGTGTAGGACATTTTCTTTGATGTATGTTTTCACTTCTTCACTGCCTTGCAGTATAATCAATAAAGGGTGTGGACGACATGTCATTCTGGAAATGTCAAGTCTCCGTTTCTGATTAAATCCTACAGCCTCTCAGTGTGTAGGCTTGGCCTCGGAGCTATCCACGCCCCGCCAAGAGCTGATTAAATCCTACAGCCTCTCGGTGTGTAGGCTTGGCCTCGGAGCTGTCCACGCGCTGGTCAAGAGCTGATTAAATCCTACAGCCTCTCGGTGTGTAGGCTTGGCCTCGGAGCTGTCCACGTCCGACCAATAGCTGATTAAATCCTACAGCCTCTCGGTGTGTAGGCTTGGCCTCGGAGCTACACACGCTTGGCCAAGAGCTGATTAAATCCTACAGTCTCTTGGCGTGTAGGCTTGGCCTCAGAGCTGTCCACGCCTGGCCAAGAGCTGATTAAATCCTACAGCCTCTCGGTGTGTAAACTTAGCCTCAGAGCTACACACGCTCGGCCAAGAGCTGATTAAATCCTACAGCCTCTCGGTGTGTAGGCTTGGCCTCGGAGCCAGCCTCTCGGTGTGTAGGCTTGGCCTCGGAGCTGTCCACGCCCGGCCAAGAGCTAATTAAATCCTACAGCCTCTCGGTGTGTAGGCTTGGCCTCGGAGCTACACACGCCCGGCCAAGAGCTGATTAAATCCTACAGCCTCTCGGTGTGTAGGCTTGGCCTCGGAGTTGTCCACGCCCAACCCAGAGCTGATTAAATCCTACAACCTCTCGGTGTGTAGGCTTGGCCTCGAAGCTACACACGCCCGGCCAAGAGCTGATTAAATCCTACAGCCTCCCGGTGTGTAGGCTTGGCCTCGGAGCTGTCCACACCCGGCCAAGAGCTGATTAAATCCTACAGCCTCTCGGTGTGTAGGCTTGGCCTCGGAGCTGTCCACGCCCGACCAAGAGTTGATTAAATCCTACAGCCTCTCGGTGTGTAGGCTTGGCCTCGGAGCTACACACGTCCGGCCAAGAGCTGATTAAATCCTACAGCCTCTTGGTGTGTAGGCTTGGCCTCGGAGCTGTCCATGCCCGGCCAAGAGCTGATTAAATCCTACAGCCTCTCGGTTGTAGGCTTGGCCTCGGACCTACACACGCCCGACCAAGTGCTGATTAAATCCTACAACCTCTCGGTGTGTAGGCTTGGCCTCGGAGCTGTCCACGCCTGGCCAAGAGCTGATTAAATCCTACAACCTCTCGGTGTATAGGCTTGACCTCGGAGCTGTCCACGCTCGCCCAAGAGCTGATTAAATCCTACAGCCTCTCGGTGTGTAGGCTTGTCCTTGGAGCTACACACGCCCCGACCAAGAGCTGATTAAATCCTACAGCCTCTCGGTGTGTAGACTTAGCCTCGGAGCTGTCCACGCCCGGCCAAGAGCTGATTAAATCCTACAGCCTCTCGGTGTGTAGGCTTGGCCTCAGAGTTGTCCACGCCCGGCCAAGAGCTGATTAAATCCTACAACCTCTCGGTGTGAAGGCTTGGCCTCGGAGCTACACACACTTAGCCAAGAGCTGATTAAATCCTACAGCCTCTTGGTGGTGTAGGCTTGGCCTCGAAGCTATCCACGCCCGGCCAAGAGCTGATTAAATCCTACAGCCTCTCGGTGTGTAGGCTTGGCCTCAGAGTTACACACGCCCGACCAAGAGCTGATTAAATCCTACAGCCTCTCGGTGTGTAGGCTTGGACTCGGAGCTGTCCACGCCCGGCCAAGAGCTGATTAAATCCTACAGCCTCTCAGTGTGTAGGCTTGGCCTCGGAGCTGTCCACGCCCGGCCAAGAGATAATTAAATTCTACAGCCTCTCGGTGTGTAGGCTTGGCCTCGGAGTTGTCCATGCCCGACCAAGAGCTGATTAAATCCTATAG
>JAGFNQ010006687.1:0-67188 GCA_024364735.1 Boesenbergia rotunda | reverse complement strand
GAGCTGATTACTGCCTTTGGAAAACGAGATGGCTAGAGAGGGGGGGGGTGAATATAGCCAATCACCTTTTCTTTGAAACTTAACAAGTTTCCTGCACTCAACTTATCAGTAGCACAGCGGAAGAAACGAAATGAAGCAGTGCAGTAAATGAAAACAGAAATCGAAAACAAACAACCACAATTAGCAAGACCGCTAACAAGGAGGGTTTACAAGGTTCGGGGATAACTTGCCCCTACTCCTTGGCGTGCCCTTAAGGTGGGCGATCCCTTGATCGTCGACAGATCAAGCCCCGGTTATCACCGGATAGAAAGCAACATCCTTCTCGGTGGAGAAACCTCTCCACAGTGTTTCAATCACAGATAAAGTTTAAGCACAAAGAAACAGCTAGAAGGATCTTACTCAAACACTTAGCAAGGACGAGAACACAGCAAGCTTCCCTGAGCTCCACCCAGTGGCGATCTCACGCAAGAACCCTTCCTCGTGTCTTTCCACTGTCGGACTCCAAGCTCCTTGTTCTCTCCTTCAAGCGCTCAAGTAATGGATGATTGCTTCTCGAAATCAGTGGCTTGCTCAAAGTGATGAAGCTTCAAGAACACAGCAAGGTCGTGATTGAGAACTCAAGGCGCAGCAAGAAGATAAGTTTTAGAACTCTGCTTCCACAAAGCTTGCTTCCGCGCTTTTGATTCTCCACACAGCACCAGGTGACAACATCCTCCGTAGCCTCCAGCTGCCAACGCCAGCTACCACTGAGCCCTCTCTGGTCTTCCTGAGATCCCCTCAGCCAAGCCCCAGTCTCGGCTCCAGTCTGCAACTCGGCCATTGCAACCTGAAATGGAGAATCGAACAAACCTGCTCCAAGGAAAGCCTCCATTGACCTCTCATTGAGTGTTTGAATCCTCCCCTGTCACCTGCAGCTTAATCAGGGTGTTAGAGCAGCGTATCACACAAATATCAGATGTAAGTGGCAACAAATCGGATATGGTCAGACGCGATCAGAGCGTCTGACAGTGCGATTTGAATTAAAGTGATCGGTCACCGGACCGATCCAGGGCGTGTGGGTCGGTCACCAGACCGATCCACTGCTTCGCTGGGATTCCCAGCTCTCGCGGCTATACACTCCTGATCGGTCACCGGACCGATCAGAGTGAAGCCTGATCGGTCACCAGACCGATCAGAGTCAAGCCTGATCGGTCACCCAGACCGATCAGGATAGATGAACAGTGATTTTTTAATCAGATCCAAAGTCCTTGATCGGTCACCGGACCGATCCAGGACTTGATCAGCAAGGGAACTCACTCACCGTCCGCTCCCTGATCGGTCACCAGACCGATCAGGAGCAAGGCAGTGAGGAAGCAGCCTGCTCCCTGATCGGTCACCGGTCCGATCAGGAGCCACACAGTAGGTTTCCAACCTCACTGTGTGCTCCCTGATCGGTCACCAGTCCGATCAGACATCGCTGGATCGGTCACCAGACCGATCCACGAGGGAGCAGCATGCCAATGTCCCTGATCGGTCACCAGACCGATCCAGGGACTCAAACCTAGCCCTCCAAGCTAGGAATTCATCCACCTTAGCCCTCCAAGCTAAGGATTTTTCCATCTAACCCTCCAACTTAGGACTTTTCACCTAGCCCTCCAAGCTAGGACTTTTCACCCAACCCTTCCGAGTTAGAACATCATCCAACCTAGCCCTCCAAGCTAGGCACCTGACCCTCCAAGCCAGGACTTTTTCACCTAATTCTCCAGGATGGGAATTTGCACCTAACCCTCCAAGTTAGGACTTTTCACCTAGCCCTCCAAGCTAGGACTTTTCACCCAACCCTTCCGAATTAGGACTTTTCAAATACCTAGCCCTCCAAGCTAGGATTTTTCACACCTAACCCTCCAGGTTAGGATTTTCCAACACCTAGCCCTCCAGACTAGGATTTTCAACACCTAACCCTCCAGGTTAAGATTTTCCAACACCTAGCCCTCCAGACTAGGATTTTCCATACCATGCCTGATCCCCGATCAGGACTTAATCATAATCAATAATCATCCACCTAAACTACAATCGGTGTCAACACCAAAACAACAATCAGGGCCAGACTGCATCAACACTGTACACGCCCGACCAAGAGCTGATCAAATCCTACAGCCTCTCGGTGTGTAGACTTGGCCTCGGAGCTGTACCCACTTGACAAAGAGCTAATTACTGATTAAATCCTACAGCCTCTCGGTGTGTAGGCTTGGCCTCGGAGCTGTACAAGTCTGCCCAAGAGCTGATTAAATCCTATAGCCTCTCGGTGTGTAGGCTTAGCCTCGGAGCTGTACGCGCTCGACCAAGAGATGATTAAATCCTACAGCCTCTCAGTGTGTAGGTTTGGCCTCGGAGCTGTACACGCCCGGCCAAGAGCTGATTACTGATTAAATCATACAGTCTCTCGGTGTGTAGGCTTGGCCTCGGAGCTGTACACGCCAAGCCAAGAGCTGATTAAATCCTACAGCCTCTCGGTGTGTAGGCTTGGCCTCGGAGCTGTACATGCCCGGCCAAGAGCTGATTAAATCCTACAGCCTCTCGGTGTGTAGGCTTGGCCTCAGAGCTGTACACGCCCGACCAAGAGCTGATTAAATCCTACAGCCTCTCGGTGTGTAGGCTTGGCCTCGGAGCTGTACACGCCCGGCCAAGAGCTGATTAAATCCTACAACCTCTCGGTGTGTAGGCTTGGCCTCGGAGATATACACGCCCGGCCAAGAACTGACTAAATCCTACATCCTCTTGGTGTGTAGGCTTGGCCTCGGAGCTGTACACGCCCAGCCAAGAGCTGATTAAATCCTACAGCCTCTCGGTGTGTAGGCTTGGCCTCGGAGCTGTACACGCCCGACCAAGAGCTGATTAAATCCTACAGCCTCTCGGTGTGTAGGCTTGGCCTCGGAGCTGTACACGCCTGGCCAAGAGCTGATTACTGATTAAATCCTACAGCCTCTCGGTGTGTAGGCTTGGCCTCAGAGCTGTTCACGCTGGCCAAGAGCTGATTAAATCCTACAGCCTCTCGGTGTGTAGGCTTGGCCTCAGAGTTGTACACGCTCGGCCAAGAGCTGATTACTGATTAAATCCTACAACCTCTCGGTGTGTAGGCTTGGCCTCGGAGCTGTACACACCCGGCCAAGAGCTGATTAAATCCTACAGCCTCTCAGTGTCTAGGCTTGGCCTCAGAGCTGTACACGCCCGACCAAGAGCTAATTAAATTCTACAGCCTCTCGGTGTGTAGGCTTGGCCTCGGAGCTGTACACGCCCGGCCAAGAGCTGATTACTGATTAAATCCTACAGCCTCTCGGTGTGTAGGCTTGGCCTCGGAGCTGTACACACCCGGCCAAGAGCTGATTAAATCCTACAGCCTCTCAGTGTGTAGGCTTGGCCTCGGAGCTGTACACGCCCGACCAAGAGCTGATTAAATTCTACAACCTCTCGGTGTGTAGGCTTAGCCTCGGAGCTGTACATGCCCGGCCAAGAGCTGATTAAATCCTACAGCCTCTCGGTGTGTAGGCTTGGCCTCGGAGCTATACACGCCCGACCAAGAGCTGATTAAATCCTATAGTCTCTCGGTGTGTAGGCTTGGCCTCGGAGCTGTACATGCCCGACCAAGAGCTGATTAAATCCTACAGCCTCTCGGTGTGTAGGCTTGGCCTCAGAGCTGTACACACCCGGCCAAGAGCTAACTAAATCCTACAACCTCTCGGTGTGTAGGCTTGGCCTTGGAGCTGTACACGACCGGCCAAGAGCTGATTAAAGCCTACAACCTCTCGGTGTGTAGGCTTGGCCTCGCAGCTGTACATGCCCGACTAAGAGCTGATTAAATACTACCACCTCCTCGGAGTTGTACACTGTACAAACCCTACCAAAAATCAAATAAAGGTCTCATGTCCGCTCTAGCTACACAAGACCAAAGCTGAACAGGGAATCACGCTAAGAACAAGGGGTTCAACGGTAAATCAAGAAAATATTTGCCCTAAGAGCAGAGAATTCAACAATGAGTAAGCTACAGCGGGCAGGGGAGGATCGAAGGAGGACCAGCACATAGTAAGGGGCGCCCTACAAAGCCCGCTCTTTGGGAGAAAGGTCGTCCCAGACACGTTGAATAGTTATTGCGCTTAAATCGGAGCCCGATTTCAATAACTGGTCCTTCTCCAACTACGTGATGGCGCCATAGAAGCCCTGTTTGAGGATCTTAAATGCTTGTGCAGCCATCAGATTGGCGTACTCCTCCGGCCCCAAAAATTTGGCCTTGTATGCCGCCTCCATCTGAGATACTTGAGGTACAAAATCTTTTTGCTACTGTTGGGCCTTGGTTTCGGCTTCGGTTTTGGCCAGCTTTAGTGCCTCCACCTCTAGGAGCAGGCGCGCCTGAACCCCTTATACTTCGTGGAGCTTTTGGGAAGCAGCAGCAGCCTACGCGTTAGCCTGGATTACTTGATCCTGGAGATCGGCTGCGTAAGAGCTCGACAATTCTAAGTCGTGTGCTCGTAAAGCCATCACGCACTCCTGTTCTGCGCCCCGGTCCTCCAGGATCTTCGTAGCGGACTCCAAAAGATTAACTTGGGTGGATAACTCCTCATTGCAGGCCCGGAGTTGCTCTCGCTCTTGCGATAGTTTTTGTAAGCCCTCTTCTAGGGCCTGGTTCCTCTCAGACCCCAAGTGTTCCCGGAGTTTGTACTCGTGCAGGGTATCCTCGGCCACTATTAAGGCAGACAGGTAATGATCAGCTTTCTCTCGGAGGACCCAGCTGAACTCTAGTTGCAGGAGGCCGGCCTCACGAGCCCGGCCTGTTTCTGCCTCAGCATCCGCCACCCGTTGCAGGAGATTCTCAGTAACCCCTCCGGAATGCAGTAGACAGCTCATGGTCATGCAGTTCGAAGCAACCTGGGGGGGGGGTGAATCAAGATAGTCAGTAAAAGAATGCTGAGAGGAAGTGAAGAGTGAGGTATTTCACCGCCAGTAAGGATTGATGCAACATGCCCAGGTATTGGGCTGATCCGGCTACCCGCCATGGCAGACCAGGAGCCCCCACAATAGGAGGAGCGGAGAAGCCAGGGATGTCACTGGGGTGGGGAACGTCTTCCTCCAAACTTGAAGTGCTCGGTGATGCCTCTGTGGTGACTCCCTCTATACGAATAGACTGGGAACTGTTGATAGCCTTCTTCGTTGCTGAGGGAGCCTTCCGGTGGGAGCGAGGCGGCCCCGTGGGTACCTCCTTGCCGCGAGGAAGGTTGGCCGTAGGGGATGTGGCATTCGTAATGGGAGGAAACATAGCAATGACGGAGGATGGGGGACCGGCCCCGACGACTGGAAACTGAGAGGCCGCATCCTTGGAGGTAGTTGGGCGCAAGCCTTTCTTCAATCGTTTTAGGGGGCGATCCTGTTCGGATCGTCGTTCGTGTCGTTTCTTCCCAGACACAGGGACAGCAGTGGGCACGCCAGGCGAAGAAGGTGCCACTTTTTCCTGTGAAGCCTCTAGATGGGTGACTGGGGGCTCCCCTTGAGAGATTAGGGGTGGGGCCGAGATGTCATCGCCGTGGGGGACCTCCGGCACTGCGGGGCCCGCTGACAGCTCTCCCTCCCCTTCGCCACCCTCGGAGGGGATTCCTGCGGGAGTCGAAGATACTAACCCGGGGATCAAGGTTTGTTCATGGGCCTGGTCCCACTTCAGAAACTTATTCTTCGCAAGAGGAAGCAGGATGTCGCCTGCAGGGTAAAAGACAGGAGAGCGTCAGCAAGTACCAACTGAGTGTTATGCCGGGGGCGAAGTAACTCACGTAGGTTGGAGCTGAGGGGGATAATCTTCTGACTAATCTCCGCCCGATAGAGAAGCTCCTCATATTGCACCAACTGGAGCCCATTGAATTCCATCCCAGCCAAGATGCTCTTAGCCCTCTGATATCCCGTGTCCTGTTGGAAATCACCCAAGTCAGGGACAGGAGGCAAGTTCTTCGTCCAATGGATGTCGCTGAAAGGGCGCTCAGGAAGTCGAATATAAAAAAAACTTTTCCTTCCACCACTTGTGAGAGGAAGGAAGGCCTCCCAAAAATTTATGACCACCACGAGCAGTGAAGCCAAATGCCTCTTAAGATCCAATAGGGGCGAAAAGGAAATGAAAGAATCGGGGAGTTAAAGGAATGTCAAAAAGTTTGAAGAGAATGAGAGCCCCGCTCATCTGGGTGAAAGCATTTGGGGCCAGCTGCTGGAGCGGGATGTGGAAATAATGGGCAACATTCATGAAGTAGGGGTGGACAGGGAAATGAAGCTCTAGTTCCAGTTGCCCCAGGAAGAAGGTGTAAAAATCCTCCCCAGTAGTTACCGGCAGTTGACCCACGGTGGGGACCTTTACCTCCCAATATGCCGGAAGGCCATATCTTTAACAAGCAGCCCGAAGGGAATCCGATTTCACCTTGGAGGAGATGGTTTCATACCACTCGGGGCAAAATCCTAGTTCTTTCAAAGAGCATTCATCTGCCCTTGAAGATTTCTTTGTCCTCTCCATCGGGTCCAGGGAGAAGGAAGGAGGAACGGACAGAACAAAGGAGAAAGTACTCCCGACGGAAGAACGCTAACGAGGAGGACAAGCAAATCAAGAGAACTCGGGACGACAGCTAGGGTAAGGTTGGCACAGGGCACCGTTGCACCCACTTTTATAGGGATGTGGCACTTCCCCCGAAGCAATCGAGGGTCAGAATGTGGAGGGTATTACCAGGCTGTCTGGCGGATCGACAATGACTCCTTCAATCGTCGTCGCCTCGTATGACCCGCAATACTCCGCAAAGCGAGGAAAAAGACACGTGGTGACGTTCCATCCGCTGGGCAAGCGTGTCACCTTGGCTGCCGGAAAGATTGCAGAAGTAAAGGGACACATTCAAAAAAGCAATTCGAGTCGAGAGACTCATAGGATATGTCCGAAAGCCCAGTCAAAAAAAAAAAGAAGGAAAAGGGGGGAAGGAAAGGCGGGGCCCGACTTCTCCATCATCACTAGTCCGATGAGTCAGCCACACTTCCTTCGATCAGACTTGAAGGAAGGGACTTGTGATAGGGTTGAATAAGCCTGGGGCGGGCACGTGAGATGGAGAAGCTAAGGGACGGAACACTTCGAATCGAGAAGATGCTCCCGCCGGGGCCCGGGGATCTTCCCTGAGATCCGCTCAGGAAAGTCGGCTAGAAGACCCCCGGGCTCTAGAGGGCGGGCCTTAAGAGTAGGGCAAAGGATGAAGAAGCCAGGGACACGATATAACCTCCCTTCTCGGGCCCCGGGGCCCCCTTTCAGAGGCGCGCTCAGGAAGGTCAGTCCAAGGATCCCTCGCAGAAGCCCCCCGGGAGGTGGGGCCCCGAGAGTACTTCGGGAGATATCACACCCAAAGACCCCCGAGCTCACCTCGGGAGGCGGAGTCCTCACAACAGCCGACCCCAGGTGCCGACCTCCCCCCGCTCAATGCGGGCAATCATTTCCTCTAGAAAAAGTCCACACACTCCCCGAATGTCTCAACAAGAGAAAGAGTGATAACGGTGCAAACTGTTTCAAAGGATATCCCTTTATCACCGAAAGCAGGGGCGTGACCTAAATATCGGAGACGTGGCACCGATAAAGGGGCACGACTAGTCTGTCGACATCAGTATAAAAGGTAGACCAACCCCTCCGGTAAGGGGTTACGATCTCTCATTTTTACATACTGTCTTCCTTTCTCACCACGATTACTCTTCGGATAACCTACTAACTTGAGCGTCGGAGTAGACTCCGCCGGACCCCTGCCGGTGTGTCCGCTAACGCTTGTGTTAATTTCGCAGGACCCTCAAGTTCCTCCTTGACGTAGTGACCTCCACAAGGGCTATGTTTCAGTGACTGACCATCGTCGACGACTCCTTCCGAAACACGTACAATGGATGAGTATTTAGGGTGACCATTATTATCTTTTTGTACATCACACATGTAATATGGATGAGTATTTAGGGTGATCATTATTATCTTTTTGTACATCACACAGGTAATATGGAAAGAACCTACTATTTTTTAATACTTCTAAAGAAAAATGCCAAATGATCTTGATTCTAGCTATCTGGACTAGACTGAATCACATGTGTGTGGCAGGGTTTTGTTTTTTTAATAATCCTGTGTCAAGCGTTCAAGTTCATTAATTATTCATGGAGGTAAATTATTATTTTTAGTTCACCTATTGAGTAAATTCATGGTGGCAAAAGGTGATTCGCTCACTCCAGCGTCTCCGTCAACCCGTCCCAAGGTCAACACAGAGGAGGTAAATCATGAAGACTACTAGTCCGGATGTTGTGGCTAGTACGTTGGACCTATTGAGTAAATTTGAAGTATACGATGGGGTGGATAAACGGCTTTTACGTGGTATAATTGGTCAAAAGTCAAGTTGAGCTATACATTAAAAGCAAGATGAGATCATACATGGTCAAATTCTGCATTCGGATCTGTACTGAACCAAACTGATTTATATACGAATACGATCTATGCACACCGAATACTAAACCGGTCAAGATAATATTTGTTCAAGTGAATGAACTAACGTTTTACTATCGTAAGAATCCCAGAGTTAGTTTTGATGTGGTCAACTAAGTCAAGTTAGGTCATGTTGGTTTAATCCTTGTGTCTAAG
Organism: Boesenbergia rotunda; assembly: GCA_024364735.1. Lineage (NCBI taxonomy): Eukaryota > Viridiplantae > Streptophyta > Magnoliopsida > Zingiberales > Zingiberaceae > Boesenbergia > Boesenbergia rotunda. The sequence goes on along the minus strand of JAGFNQ010006687.1, from coordinate 58,547 downwards.
TGTATAAGAACTTAGGAGTACAAGAAGTCGAGCGAAAGATGCAACGATCATGAATATGGCACTGGAAGGGAGTCGACAGGCTCAGTGCATCCAAGGGATGAGAAGACTGCGGAAGAGTACACCAATAGACAAGAAGGGTGTGCACGACGTCCGAGGGACGAGAAGTCGGGGAGAAAGACTACTCGAGGAGAAGGTCAAAAGTTGGGTTCGGGTGAGCCCAACTTCGGATGATCAGAAATCACCCAAAAGCACTAGAAGATTGATCAAACAAAGGTTGACCAGAACTAGGCGCCCGAGTGAACTCGACCGCTCGGCCATACAGGCGCTTGAGTGGACTTGGGCACCCGGCTATACAGGCACCCGTATTAACATAGGCTTCCGGAGTTCGGGCGCCTGGGATAATGCAGGCATCCGAGAATAAGTTTTATCAGCTTTCCAACCATTTCGCATTGGATCAACTTTGACTGGAACTCAGGCGCCCCCATTCAACACAGGCGTTCGGGATGTGCCACATCAACAACGGATAAGTTTGTCCTAGGGCTATAAATAAACCCCTTAAGTCCAGAAAGAAGGGCAACAACTTTGTATTCACTTTCTAATTCTGTTATGTGCTGTGAATGAGTCTAAGAGGCTTCTCCACCTACGAAGCAGTAATTTAGTTGAGCTATTCATTGTCTTGGATTAGCAACCACCCAGGTTGCAAACCAAGTAAACTCGAAGCCTCTCTTTCTTTTAGTTGTTAATTTTAATTATATTGATTTTTTACTCTAGTTAACTAATCTCTATTTTGTTAAGAATAACAAAAAATCAGTCTTTTATTTTGCAGGGCTATCACCCCCTCTAGTCGGCCGACATGATCCTTTAGTTGATATCAAGCGAGGTCACTTGAGAAGGACTAACTGTCATTTAAAGCAACAATGAAATGGTTGGATTGAGCAGTTACCTGCCAAAATTTGAGGGGGGCTTCGTGCTTTGGAAGCACAAAATGGAGGTATTTTTAAAAATAAATTTTGACATTTTACTAATGATTAAGTATGGTTTTGAAGAACCTAAAGAAGCCAACAGAGATGAAAAAGAAGAATATCTTTGGATTAAGAAGGAACAAGCTGACTTCGTGACTAACGGCAAAGCAGAGGTTCATCTGCTTAATGTCTTGCCGCCATAAGAAGTCAATCAGATAGGTTCTACCACTCTGCCAAGGAACTATGGGAATAGTTCCAGGAGCTTCACGAAGGAATATCAGAAGCCAAGTGATGAGCGTAGATTTGATATGTTTTTATGTTAGTATTAACGCTCATTTACTTAGTTTTCTTATCTCAAATCTATATGATTATACTCTCTTAATTATTTAATTAGTATATTTTCTACTTCTAGTTTGGAGATTTGTTTTTTTCTCATTTTTACTTTCAGGGAGCAATTTGGAGCAAAAAGGACACGAAAAGGAGCAAGATGAGAGCCAGAGGTCTTGACGAGACCGGGCCATGCCCCTGGGCATTGGCCTATAGAGTCCACGACTGGGTCGTGCCCTATGGCATGGTCCGTACAACTTTTCAGACAAAGTCATGCCCCCTGGCACGACCGTGTAGGCATTCACGGTACGGTCGTGCCCCATGGCAAGCCACGTGGCCCCCTTTCCACTCAGGGTTGTGCCAACCAGGCACGACCATGCGCAGGTCATGCCATACCCACCGATATCGACATGACCCCTTTGCCAGCCCGTGCCAGCCTTGACGAAAGGGGCACGGTGGGGCCATGCCAGGAGGCACGACCCATGTCACTTCCCATGTGTGCCCCCTACAAAGGGGGGCTCTTCTCATTGGGAAGGGATCTTTTGGCCTAGGGTTTTGCCCTAGGTCCTTGGAGAAGGGTTCTCTCCTCTAGAGGAGTGCTGCCACCTCCTTGATGTCGTCCACCTCTGGAGCAAGAAGGACCTTCAAGAAAACAACGCTTCAAGGATAAGCTTTCTCCTCCCTCATTATCCTTGCCTAGGGTTGTAGAAAGCTTTATTTTACTTTCTTCTTGTTGTTTTCCTTTTGCAATGGAGTAGTTCTCCCTATCTAAGATGTAGGAGGTAGTTGCAATATGATGATGTTGTATAAACTATGTATGGATGTATTTTTTTTATTCAATGAAATGCTCATGCTTTGTTTTATATGTATTGTGCCTACCATATGTTTGTGGAAATGTTTGAATGGCGAATGCATGTATTTATGAGAGTTTGGCCAACACGTAGAGGGAGTGCTCAAGATCGTATGCCGAGGAGCCCTCAGTGACAAGTGTAATCCTTTTAACCGGACGTCTTGGGCATTGCCTCAAAATGCAGGTCAATCCCTTACAAGAGGTTAGCTAACATCATCTAATGGGTTTCTCCCTATCCCGTATTAGGAAGTGCTGAGCGTAACCTTGAGTGTATGACCCGATTGCCTATGATAGAGGTCAACCTTTAACCAGACTCTCTAGGCTCTCTCTTCTACTTAATGGTATTGGATGCTAAAGGGGGAAGCACTCCGGTTCGCTTCTGTAGGGCTAACATTGGTACATAGTTAAGATCTCTACAAGGATATAGAGATAGAGATTAGGATATGAATAATACATAGGGCATAAACTAGCATTGTAGTAAAAACGAAATCCTACATTCAACCCATCCATCTCTTCCCTAAGGTCCTAATATCTCTCTCTTTCTCCCTCTTCTCTTCTTCTCTTCCTTTTCTCTCTATCTCTCTATCTCTCTTTTAAGCAAGCTTTGTCACAACCCAGTGAAGTCTAGATAGCCTGCCTTACTAAATCGACTAATGCTTAATCAACGGTCCCTGTGGATTGATATTTTATTACTTGATGGTGTTCCCGTGCACTTGTTGATTCCACATCACCAAGTTGGCCAGACGAGATCTTCTTCAGAATCAACTGTCAAACCTCTGGATGGACACTAGAGAAACAGTCGCACAACTGCATGTATAAATCAAAGAGCTAATAACTGGTCACCACCTTTGAGAATCGGTGTCAAATCGCAACTCAGTCAAATACGCCCTGAACTCTTTTCCAAGGACGAAGAAATGGTCTTCAATTGTAGACTCATACTATATTTTGAAAGACCTCGAGGTAAGTACGCTAGAAGAGTTATTTTCCACATTCAAACTTCATGAATTTAGATGTGCAGGATTAGAAAAAGAAAGCTCAAGTAAGAACCTAGCGCTCGAGGAGGACCAAAATGTGTACATGGTAAGGAAATTTTCAAAATTTCTTAAAACTAATAATTTTAATAAGTTACATGTAACGAAGTTGCTTCGAAGGAAAAGAAAGGTTCGGTGTTACAATTGCTAAGAAGAAGGGCACATTAAGGATAACTGCTCGAAGCTAAAAAGCAAAGAGAAGAAATCAAGTCAAGCTAAATAGAAGAATCTAAAGGCGACTTGGAGTGAATTATCATCCTCAGAGTCTGAGATAGAGGAGTATGCCGGTCTTGCACTATGACAAACTATCAAGCAGACGACAACGAAAGCTCATCCAAAATGAGTATCGATGAAGGGGAAGAGTCAGATAACGAATCCAACACGGTAAGTGAGGTACGTAACTTCCCTCCAGATCAACTTTATAGTATCATTCAAATGTTATCTAGATCTCTATGCAAGTTACGAATCAAGTATGTAAATTTGAAAAAGAAAAAAATTGATTTGAAAATTAACTTATCCAATGCGGGTCCACTAAAATTGCATGACAAAATACAAGTTGAAAATTCAAAATTAAAGAAACAAATAGATATAATATTAGAAAAGAAATCTTCATATTCAAATAATTTTCAAATTTTAAATTATAAAAATTTTCATGGAAGTCTAAACTGGTATATTAGAAATCATAGGGGTTAAATTGTAAAAATTCTAAAAAAATTACATTCCACCCAAATATTTGATAAATTTTGTTGGTAGAAATTTTTCTTGGATCCCTAAATCTGTATTGATACGTTAGAAATTTTTTTAAGCATCAGTAATTAATGTTTTTTTGTCATTTTTGATTTTTTTAGAAATTAATTTATTGCTCACCCGAACCCTTCTCTAACCTTCTCCTCGAGCAGAATTCCTCCCCGGCTTCTAGTCCCTCGGACATCGTGCATTCCTTTCTCATCCGCTGGGGTACTCTTCCGTAGTCTCACGTCCCTCGGATGCACCGAGTCTATTGACTCCCTTCCCGTGCCACCTTTCTCGTCTGCTACGTCTTCCACTTGACTTCCTGTGCTCCTAAGCTTCTGCACACTTAGACACAAGAAATAAAACCAATAGGACCTAACTTGACTCGTTTGACCATATCAAAATCATTCTGGGGTACTTACAGGAAGTTCGTCCGAGTAAAAGGTCAGAAATTGGGTTCGAGTGAGCTCAACTTTGGATTATCGGAAATAACCCAGGAGAGCTGGAAGACTAGTCAATCGAAGTTTAACCAAAATGAAGCTGACTGAAGCTTCTGATCTAGGGCACCCGAGTGTATTTGGGCGCCCGAGCACACAAGCACTCAAGTGAATTTAGGCGTCTAATAAATTAGACACCCGTGTTGACTCGGGCGCCCGAGAAGCATTATAGCAGTTTTATGACCGTTGCGACGTGAATAAGCGCTGACCCTATTGAGGCGTCTGTGTTGTACTCGGGCACCCTAGATGTTCCATGTTAGCATGTTGATAAGTTTTTTAGCTATATAAATAGAGCCCCTTTGCTCAGAGTTTTTCATCAATTTAAGTGTAAACAATTCTGTACTCTTGTCTAAGTCTTCTCTGAGCTGTAAAGGTTTTGTAAGAGGCTTCTCCACCTACACAAGGAGATATTTGGAGATTGTGCATTCAAGTACCTTGGATTAACAACCACTCTAGTTGCAACCAAGTAAAAATCTGGTAGCCTTTGTTTTAGTTGTTTATGTTATTAATTTCTATTATAACTGTCTAATCTGTTATCTTTGCTAAGTTGAGAAGTAAAAGATTTAGTTTTTTTTAGGGCTATTCACCCCCTCTAGCCGGTCTACATGGGTTCTACAAGTGGAATCAGAGCAAGGACACTTTAGAAGGACTTACCGCCAACTGAAGCAACGCACAAACGGTCGAATTGAGCATCTACCCACCTATGTTCGAGGGGGAGTTCGCACTTTGAAAGCACAAAATGAAGGTATACTTCAAAACTTACTTTGACATTTTACTAACAATTATGTATGGTTTTGAAGCATCTAAATATGACAACGGAGATAAGAAAGAAGAGCATCTATGGACCAAGAAGGAGCAAGCTAATTTCACGGCCAATGATAAAGCAAAATTCCATCTGTTGATCGTATTACCACCACAAGAAGTCAAACGAATTGACGCTTACAGTTCGACGAAGGAACTTTGGCAAAAGTTCCTGAAACCCTACGAAGGTACCTCGGAGACGAAACTAGCGAGATGGGATTTGATCCAAAATTAACTGACGAACCTCCGGATGGACACTGGAGAAACGGTTGCACAACTACATGCAAGGATCAAGGAACTCATAATTGGACTCACCAACCTTAGCGAATCAATAACGATTTGAGACTCAGTTTGATATGCACTCAATGCCTTCCCTAGATCCCAAGAGTGGACATCGATCATAGATGCCTACTACATATCGAAAGATTTAGAGGTAAGTACTTTGGAAAGCTTATTCTCTACATTAGAATTACACGAGTCTTGATGTACATAATCTAGCAAAGATAAAATGGACGAAATTGCTCTAAACACGAGAAGGGACAAATCAAACTGAGACACATCGCTTGACGAGGATGGAAAATCATACATGATAAGGAAATTTTTGAAGTTCCTTAAAACTAATAATTTTAATAAGTTGTAGGCAATGAAACTACTTAGAAGAAAAAAGAAAGTTCGCTGCTACAATTGTCAAAAGGAAGTACACATTGAGGATAATTGCCCAAAACTGAAAAAGAAAGACAAAGAAAAGAAACCCAGTTGAAGCAAGCAGAAGAACCCAAAGGCGACATGGAGCGAATCATCTTTCTCAGAATCTGATATAGAAGTGTGTGCCGGTCTTGCTCTAATGGTAAGCTATCAAGGAAAAGATAACCAAAGCTTATCCAAAATGAGCATTGAAAGCATCGATGAAGGGGGAGCATCAGACTGTGAATATGAGAAAGTGAGGTACGTAACCTTCATCCTGCTCAACTTTATGATGTTATTTAGATGTTAAGTAGATTTTTATGTAAATTATGAATCAACTATGTTAATTTGAAAAATAAAAATATTGAACTAAAATCAAACTTAGGCTCTGCATGTCTACTAGAACTTTGTGACAAATTAAAAACTATGAACCAAGAATTAAAGGCACGAATAGCTAAATTAGAAAATGAATATACGTGTTGAAGTTCAAATTTTTCTCAAAATTCATATTATTGAAGACCTAATTGGTATTTGAGTAATCATAGGAGTTAAATTACAAAAGTATCTAGAAATTATATTCCACCACAATTTTTTATTAACCCTATAGGTAGGAATTTATTTTGGGTCCAGAAATTAATGTCTTTTCTTGGTCATTTTTTATTTTTTTTTGAGAATTTTACTTTTTTAAATTTTTTTAGTGATAAACTTCGGTCATGTATATCTGTAGAATATTTTTAAGATTTTTCAATTGTTAAATAAATTTTTATGGTTTTTTTTATTAAAAGTCAAAATTTTAAAACTATTTTGAAGTTGATTTTGGAAAATTAAAATTTTCAGAGATTAATTATTAGATTTTGACTCTTAAAAAAAATTATCAAGATTTTTAAAAAGTCAAATGTATTTTTAAACATTTATTTATCAAAATCCATGCATTGTTAATGAATTATTTTTTTTATACTCAAAGAAAATGTATTTTGTATAAAAATTTGTATGTGATTAGATCTAGAATTTTGAGATATTATAAAAAATTTTCAGAAATTTCAAATAAAATATAATTTTCTATGTTTTTAATAGCAAAAAAGTATTTTTTAAACTTTAAAATTCCTTAAATATAGATTTTTGATAAAATAAATATTTTGATGACTCTTGATTGTATTTTTACAAACTTAGAAAAATTTTAAAAGATTTTTGATAAAGGAAAGAATTTTTACTTCAAAAACAAACTATCATTAAGCAAAATTTATTTTAAGTTTTTTTTTAAGTTTTGCCCTTAGCTATTCTTTTTATGTCATCCAAAAGGGAGAAAATTGAAATTATGTTAAAGGGGAGGTTTTGATTGCAAAATTTTTTGTGTACCTTGCAAAATTTTATTACTTATTTTTTTCACTGTTTGTATTTCTCTAACTTAACTCAGTTGATACATATTGAAAAGGGAGATATTGTAAATAACCGAGATAGTTTTAATGTTGCCAACCGAATCAAGTTAGGACCTATTAATTTGATCCATGTGTCTAAGTGTGCAGGAATTTAGGAGTACGGGAAGTCGAGAAGGTTGGCACGGCAAGGGAGCTGACGAGTTCAGTGCATCCGAGGGACGCAAAGATTGTGAAAGAGTACACCGGTGGATGAAAAGAGTGTGTGCAACGTCCGAGGGATGAGAAGTCCATTCGAGGAAAAAGTCGAAAGTTGGGTTCAGGTGAGCTCAACTTCGGATAATCGAAAATCACCCAGGAGTGCCAGAAGACTAGTCAATCGAAGGTTGACTAGAATGAAGTTGATTGAAGCTTCTGATCTTTGGCACATGAGTGTATTCAAGTGCTTAATCATACAGGCACCTGAGTGAATTCGGGCGCTCGATAAATCAGGCGCTCGTGTTGACTCGGGCGCCCGAGAAGCATTATAGCCATTTTAAGGTCGTTGTGATGTGGATAAGCGTTGACCTAATTAAGGAGCACGTGTTGTACTCGGGCACCCGAGATGTGTCATGTCAGCACGCCAATAAGTTTTTCTAACTCTATAAATAGAGTCCCTTTGCTCAAATTTTTCATCAATTCAAGTGTAAATAATTTTGTACTCATTGTCTAAGTCTTCTCTGAGCTATAAAGGTTTTGTAAGAGGCTTCTTTGCCTACACAAGGAGATATTTGGAGATTGAGTGTTCAACTGTCTTAGATTAACAATCATCCTAGTTACAACCAATTAAAAATCTAGTAGCCTCTATTTTAGTTGTTTATGTTATTAATTTCTAGTTTAACTACCTAATCTGTTATCTTTGCTAAGTTGAGAAGCAAAAGATCCAGTTTCATTTTTTAAGGTTATTCACCCCCTCTAGCTGGTCTGCATGGGTCCTACATTGAGCATGGAGAACAATTATTGAGGTCACTCACAAATAGTTTTATCATCGTGCTCAGTAATGAAACTATTCGATGGAGTTGATATATTTATCGAGGATTATCATGCACTATACCAACGTGTAAGTTTAGATTGCAAGTTTTTGCTTAAGGATAAGCAAAAGTTTAAGTTTGAGAGTGTGATACGCGTAGATTGTATATGCTTTTAGGCACCTTTTGATGCGCATTCACATGCATTTATTGTTTATGATTTACATGTTCGCATCCCTTTCTATCATTTATTAGCATAATTCCCTTATTTTGTATAGAGATCTACTTTTTCCTTGGCAGGACACGATTTGGAGGTATTTTGGAGTGAGAATGTGCTTCGTAAGGCAAATCTAGCAAGGTCGTATTGTTAGTAGGAGCCCTAGAGCCAATTATATGATGATTGACTAGGGACTTTTTGTATCATATTCTATCATTAATAAAGACAGTTTTGGTTATTATACTTACTTATACTTGTGTCAAATAACTAAGTATAATAATGTCCTTGAGTAGTAGGTTCTTATCTACATTATATCGATTGGTTGAATCGATAGTGAGACACTACAAGAAAAATGACCTATTGTGACATTTATTTTATGACACTTAATAGTAAATGTCATTATAAACTAATTATAATGACACTTTTTAAAAAATGACCTATTGTGACATTTATTTTATGACACTTAATAGTAAATGTCATTATAAACTAATTATAATGACACTTTTTAAAATAGATTAATTTTATAAATAAAATATCTGATTAAATATTTTATCATGACATATTTTATAAATGCCCTTATAAACCTACTTATTAAAATAGATTATATATTTAACTGGTTTAATTAAATTTTTTCCAACTCAATTAACCGCGCGAATCCCTCTAAAAAAATTACAGCACCCAAATCGCAGCGCGAACCTAGTTTCTCCTCTGTTAAATCCCCGTGCCCTAGTTTCTCAGCCCGAACCCCATCCTCGCCGACTCTTCCTCGCGCATGGCGATCGACCGACGCCGTGCTGCCTTCGCTGCCACCTCCGGATTGTCGGCGAGCAATGGACACTAGTCTCCAAGTCCTACAGAAGCACCGACTTCTCCCCTCGGATCCCTCTCCTCTCCCACGTCGTCGCCCTCTTCCTATCCCTGTTCCGATTGCCGACGCCAAGATCCGCCACCTGTCAAGCTTGATCCTTTTCCTAGAGCACCGTCGTCGACCATTGTGTGCTCCCCTTCACTACCTTCTTTGAGGTTCTAGTCCAATTGAATCGACCCCCATCCTATGTCTCTCTGATCGCCGGGCCATCTCGCGAAGCTTCTTCCTCGCGCGCCGATCTGAGTTCAAGCCGGTGATCTCTTTCCTCTTCTTCCCTCTTCGCCATTGCTGTGCGCTGAGCAGAGGTAAGAATTGCTTTCTGTTGGAGTTGGATTTCTTATGTTGAAATCTGTTGGGATGCTTGGTTGGGTGTTTGGGTTGCTAGAATCAGTAATTTGTAACAGATCTGTATTTCGATATTGTTCCTTGGTAGCTTTTCAGTTGTAGAGGTGGTGTTGTGGTTGTTTCTGTTGGATTTTGTCTTAGTCTCAAGTTTTGGATGGACATGTTGATTGGTTTGGATTGGTTTTTGATGCCGTGAGTTTAGGGTGGTGTATATGCCATTTTGCTAGGGTTTTGTTTACTTCTACTTGATTTGTGGTTGTTCTAGGCGGAGGAGGTTTTAGAGAATTGGATAGGTTAGTTGAGCGTGGTTGCTTTGTTTGGGATCTTAGCTATGAGAGGTATGTTGTTTTGATGGTCCGGTTAGGAATTTGTATTTGGTTTGTATTTGTGAATTGTTCATAAGGGATACCATGCATGGGTGTTTTGGTGAGGAGTTTGCTTGATACAAATTGAGTTGGTGCCTTGGATAGTTGAGACTTGCATATCTGCTAGATTGGTCTAGAAAGCATTCTATTGGTCAAAGGTCTCACTGCAATCTACTATAAAATCCAAGGGACATCATGTCGTGCAACAAGATAATAAAAAAACTAAGTTAACCTACGTTACTTCATATGAACCACATGAAAATAACAAGTACAATAGTAAAATAACCACGATAAGAAATATCTACAAGAATCTTAGCTAACATATGGCATGATCAAAGGGAAATAAATGATATTCAATAGAATAAGATAAATCAAAGCAAGCAGCAAGGTAGTCAAGATTCTTTAGGGTAGGTGCATGTAGACTAAACATTGAATGCTCTTCCTTAACAGATATTCCTGATTCAATGTAGAGCGATGGAGAGCCTCAATATGCCGCTATGGATGAGAATAAGCAACATAACACCAACTGGACTGTTGCTATTCTTAAGGAGCGGTTTGTAGCATTGGTAGATGATAAAATGATAGAATGTGTTATAAATGGTACGAACATGTTCATGTAAATCTCATTGTTTGACAAGTTGCTTCAATTATTTTTGAAGTTTTAGAGTTAATGTTGCGAAGGTTAAAAGAAGATAAAAAAATCTTATTAATATAACTTAAAAAGGCTAAATAATCTGGTATTACCAGTGATGCAACCATACATACAGCTCAATAGTGGGATAGGATCCATATTACAATTGTCAAATTTGTTGGAATACTTTGCTTGTTTCTTTTAGTTTTTACCTTTGCTATCCCCTGTTTGCATCATGGTGGCCTAATCTGAAAATATGGGAGCTTCCCCAACATCACAAAGATGTTATAAGATTGTTTTAAGTTTTTATATTCTTTTCCATTTTTATCTCTAAATTATTAACTTAAACACGCAGATACAATGTGGTTAGTCATTTCTATCCTAATAGTTTTCTAAATTAATGATTTTGTAAGCCTTGTATTTATATGATACAAATAAATTTCTATAATTCTTTTGATCATCTTATTCAGAGTGCTCCAGTGGCTGTCCTGAAAAAAATTGAAGAATGTGTTCGAAAACTCTCAAGTGGTAAAACTACTTTTTTTATCTTCTTATAATTGATTTTCCTTTTGCAGCATGAGAATAAGATTAAGGCCTCTGGTATTATTCAGTGGTATTCCACTTTTTCATGCTTACTGAGAAATTTCTTGTTCTTTGTTGGTTTGAACATCAAATACAACAACAATACATCATAATCCCATATACTCAATAGCAAGATATGAAGTTAATTTTTCTACTTCAGAGTATTGCTACATTGTCTTCTTAATATATAGTTAGTGTCTTCTTCTATGTTAGTTTGAGGGTCCTTTTCCTAGTCACTTACTTTATGCAGTTCTTCACTAAAATGTTCATGATATTTTCACATTATCTCTTATCTCACAGTTATCACAATGATAATATAGCTGATATGTTCCTTAACCTTATAATCATGTCTGCTTGGGGTTTGATTGTGTTTTCAGAACCAATTATCAAAATTAAAAAATTATATTTTCCTTGAAAAGTATAAATTATTCAGTCTTTTATTATATAACCATGTATATTTCTAATTCCCAATGAATCTGTTCTTAGATGGACAACTGTCTGTGCTAAGATGCAAGGGTAATTTGTTTTTCACTCGTCACTTACTGCTATATCAGCAATAGAAGAATGCTAGTGTAAACTAAATTATCACCAGAGAAGAGAAGCTAAATGTTGGATGCACCAAGGCTGATGAATTGGCTAAATCATCACAGATTTCATATTCTTGACTTTGCCTTAGTTTTCACTATTTGTAACAAGTGGATAATCAGCAGTATTTGAGCAGATTGTCAATTGCCAAACCTTCTGTTAAAATCTCCTAAATTATTTTCCAGAGAGTATGTCACGAATCGAAAATCCTCTTACTAAATCACTCCTTAACTTTACCTACTTGCTATCAATGACAAGTCACATAGGTTGCTGTCCATGAGAAAAAATGCAGCAATGCTGGATGAATTGGAGAACTATTCTCCTCTCAATTCTGATATTCCTCATACTGCACTCATTGAATTTGATAGGTCACAACAGATGCACTTTGTTTAACCAATGAGGCTCAAAGTAGTAAGGAGTGCAATCATTTGTTAGGAAAGCTGGAAAGGTTCAGGTCCTAATTCAGGAATTAGCATTTCTAAACCTAAATAATCTGCTGTATCAATGGTGAAAACGATGGAGAGTATTATGGAAGTATATTTTAGCAATACAAACTCACTTGATTTGGTTAGAGATCCACATGAGAGACGATCTGCTCAAATACTGCTGATTATCCACTTGTTACAAATAGTGAAAACTAAGGCAAAGTCAAGAATATGAAATCTGTCAAGAATATCCACTTGTTACAAATATGAAATCCCTGTTCTCCATAATCAATCTAGCAAATAGAGTTCAGAAAATCTTACTTCTGCAACAGATAGACTACCCATCAATTTGCAACAGAATAGTTCTCCCGTACAAAGCATAAAGAATCAAGCAACAGGGACATGGGAAAAAGTTAGACATGCCCAAACTGAAGAAAACATAAACTTGCTAAAGGCAATGAGCTTTTTTTTTCCTGTTTGCAAATGAAGTGGACTCAAGCCAGATAGATGTTGTGCCACGAGCCTTCATTTATAAGCCATAAACCATATATATCAATTTAATTGCATTCATTCATGCCTAGCTTCTTTTTTCATGGTCATGTGCATCTATCAGTACTGTCGAGATTTGTTTGTTTTAATTTTATTTCATTTACACAAATTAATATATGATTTTTTTTGTAGGTGACAAGAATATTGGATTTTGTTCAAGATGTGATGGTTGAAGATTGAAGATGCAGCAAAGTTTGAAAGTTTAGTTATGTTTTGCTTTAGGAGAAATTTAATTTTTTATTAGTTCTTAAACTAAATACATTGGGTACATTTGTGATTGTGATTAGTGCATATATATTTTTTGAGGTGACCAATTTGACAGTCTTGTAAAAAATTTGACAATTATTGATTAGTAGTTTGATTTCAATTTAAAATTTTTATTTGTGTTTATGTTAATTAGTTATATGCGTAAATATTTATATCATGAAAATATTGAAAATGGATGAGATATTTATTAATATATGATATTTTTTATGTCATAATAAACACCAAATTATGTAGATAAAAATATCATTAAAAAATTCATATGAAGACATTTCAAAATGTCATAATAAATAACTATTAATGATAATTTTAAATGTCCTTATAAACTAATATAACAAACATTTATATGTGTCACTATAAATGACATAACAAGGCATTTTAAATTAACTTTATAAACTATCAATAGTGACATTTTTTATTATGACTATAAAAGAAAATTCAAGACACTTATAATTGTCTTGATAAATAATTTTAAAGGACATTTAAATTTGTCATCATTACTATAATAAAACGACATATATAAATGTCATTACAAATCTTATAGTGACACTATTTTTTGTCACAATAACAATTATTCATGCTATTAGTATTGTCACTATTTGTATTTTATAGTGACATTAAGAATTGTCATAAGTGATAAGACTTTAGACGACATCACTATAGAGGACATTTTAACTTAATGTCACTATATCAAAAATGTCACTATAAGTGATATATGATGACACTTTTCAATGTCATTAAAAGCATTTTTTCTTGTAGTGAGATATTGTAGAGAACACTACACTAAATCATTCCTAGTCAAGCATTAATGTTCAAGGACAATATTAATGCATGAAGACTAGCATGTAGGTCAATTGATGACTTGAGCTCACAAGTCATGGATATGTGATATCAAGTTGACACATGGGTATACATTAGAGAATGTGTACTGAATTGACCCGCCATGAGAAAGTTTCATAGATTGTCATATGAGTGTCATAAACTTTCTCATGTGACTATTAGTATGAATAGTCCTTGGACCTGAAGTCACTACGGTTCCCTACATAAGGAGTTATGTACTTTGGTATCGTCAAACGTCACCCGTAACAGGGTGGACTATAAAGACGATCATTGGGTATATAATGAATTATGCGGAGGGATGTGAGTGATGTAGATGGGATCTATCCCTCCCATATGACGGGAGTGATATCTATGGGCCCCTTGATCGAGTAGGACTACTAAAACGCATGGTCATGCTCAAATGAGTCAATATGAGATATTGTGCTCATTTGTTTGAGTGAGTTTACTCGGGGATCAAGAAACACATAGATTGATTGAGGATGACACGGTCTATACCTCATTGGTCAATCTAGATATCGAGGATAGAAGGACAAGGTCATACATTATCATAGTCACGGAGGTTAAGTCGGATCTCGACTTTCTTGTTACTTGGGTAGCAATGATGCATTGCTAGATGCCGCTCATTGCTTATGTGTCTAAAGCGGTTTAGGCACATTGCCAACGTCACAAGAACCTTTTGGGTCACACACTAAGGACACGATACTTCGGGAGCTCGAGTTGGGAACTCGGGAGACTAGGTCGGGAGCTCGAGAGACTAGGTCGGGAGCTCGAGAGACTAGGTCGGCAGACTTAGTCGGGAGTTCGAGAGAGTAGGTCGGCAGACTTAGTTGGGAGCTCGAGAGACTAGCTCGGTAGACTTGGTCGAGAGCTCGGGGACTTGGTCGGCAGACTTGGTCGGGAGCTCGAGGACTTGGTCGGGAGCCCGAGAGGCCCTAGTTGGAATTGCGGGAGAAATTCATTAAAGTGTTTAATGAACGACATAGAAAAGTATCTCTTCATTGAATGAAGAGAAGATGAAGAGTCACATGAAAAGATGTGCTCTTTATTGGCTTTAATGAAGGAAAGCCAAAGAGACAAAAGTCTCTTCATATTCATGGGATGAGTATAAAAGAGAGTCTAGTCATTTTGAATGGAGAGAGCTTTCCCTTCTTCCCTTCCTCTCTTCTTCCTCTTCTCCCTCTTGGTCGAACCCCTTTTTGGGTTCTTAGTGGTCTTGTGAACTACCTCAAGTTGCTAGCACAACTAAGGTAGTTCTTCCCGAAGTTGAGAGATCGTGTCCGTGTGGATACGCATAGAGGCACGAACGTTTGAACGTGCAAGAGATCCGGCGGCACTTGGACGAGCGGGATAAATGTAAGGGCACGCTCCAAAGGTATACACTTTAGATAGATCTATTAGATAGATGAACTTCGTACGAGTTTTTTTCCGCATGGATCGCTTGAGGGATCTTGTTTCTACTGTGTTTTGTTTTTATGTCGCCGGGAGATCCCAACACGTATCTCATCCAAGGCTTTCCAGAGCTCTTCACCAAATTCCACACGGGTAGGTCGTGCCTCTTAGGCATGGTCATGCCTCTCTGTCGAGGCCTCCAAGGGTAGGTTGTATCTCTCAGGCACGACTATGCCTCCTTATGAATCTTACAAGACATGGCCGAGCCAAATTGGCATGGTCGTGTCTCACTTGACGAAGGATTGATGCTCCGCTTGTAAGTGCATGAGAATATCGTCAAGTAATAAAATATCTATCCACATGGGTTGTTGATTAAACATTAGTCGAGTCTGCAAAAGTAAGTTATCTAGACGATCACAAGGTTGTGTGAAAGCTTGTAAGGAAAGAGAGGAGAGAAGAAGAGAGAGAGAAAGAATTGATCTTTGGGGAAGGTTGAATGGGTGGAATCTAGGATTTTGATTTCACTACAATGTTAGTTGATGCTTTATGAGTTGTTCATATCCTAATCATGATGTTTATGTGCTCATAGAGATCCTAACAGAATATCGGTGTTAACCCTGTAGAAGTGCACTAGAGTGCTTCCCTCTTGGGCATTCAATGCCATTAAGTAGAAAAGATAACCTAGATAGTCCGGTTAAAGGTAGCCCTTTGTCACTAAGGGCTCCCCGGTCATACTACTCTAGATTACGCTAAACACTTTCTAACACGGGATAGAGAGAAACTCATTAAGTGTTATTAGCTAATCTCTTGTAAAGGATTGACCTCCATTTTGAGGTAATGCCCAAGATAATTGGTTAAAGGTGACATCTTGTCACTAAGGGCTCCCCGATCATATGATCTTGGACACTCCCTCTATGTGGTGACCAAATCTTCACAACTACATGTATTCACCATTCATACATTTCATCAATCACATACAAGGCACAATACATATAAAACAAGATAATAAACATCTCATTGAATAAGAAAATACATAAATTCATAGTTTATACATCAACATCACACAATAACTACTCCCTACATCTTAGATACGGAGAATTTACTCCATTCCAAGGACGGTACAATTAAGAAGACAAGCAATAAAGCATCTACAACTCCAAACATGAAGAGAAGAGAGAAGAGAATGCTTATCGAGGTATCACCGGTCTTCTTGGAGGATCTTCTTGCTCCAGAGGTGGACGGATCGTCGATGGAGACGAAGACAACGGCTCTAGTATCTCCCCTAGAGGGGAAAACCCTTCCCCAAGGCCGGGCCATGTGGGTCGCTGTGGGTGACCACACGGTTGTGCCAAATGGCACAGCCAGGCCATTTGACTCACTAGCCGAGTCACACGACTGTGTTGTTTTGCACAGGCCCGTCATGTGGCTCACTGGATGAGCCACACAGACATGTGAATCTACACGATTGACTGCATTTCAGCTTCGATGTCTGTTTCACTTCATTTCGCTTAGTTTTTGCTTCATATCACGTCCTATCTTTAATTTTATTGGCTTTGCCAAGATTTGACTCCTAGAACTCTTAGTTGCATGACTGAAGCACTAACCATCAGCCCTACAACACTTTTTGTTTTACACTGGCACCAGTCGACTGATATCCTGCCAGTCGACTGGTGTAGTTGACTGCACCTGGGATTCACTCGCCCAAATGTTTCTGTTCTCTCAACCAGTCGATTGATACCTGCATCAGTCGACTGATAGCCTGGAACTGCAGTTTCCAGGTTTCAGAAACACCGTTCAAGTATATATATACATTCTACTTCAACTACACAACCAGATTATAGACTCACAAACATAATAACCATAATCATACTCCATTTGCATGCATTTCAAACTCCAAATTAACTACTCAAACTTAAAGTCTTTGCGGAAGTAAACTACTAACATAAACTCAAAAGAAAATACTCATAAAGTTCTATTGTTTAGAGTTTTAAATGCTAAACAAAACTCATCCCGAAGGATCCTACTCCACGGTTCCGCCACCACTGACATGAATCATCCATCCTTGAGCCTCCTTGCCTTACATCTTCCCTTTACCTTTATCTGCAGTAAAAGGATGCAACTATAAACAAATAGCTTAGTAAGTAGATACCTATCTCACAAAAATATGCAATCGATATCAAACATGCTCTTGGTCAAGAATGCTTGCTTTTAAACATATGTACTGAAAATGCTATGCTTAAAATGAATAAGCTCATGAATACCTTGTAACAAATATTTGCATTTGGAAACTTTGCTTGAAATGAAAAATGTGTAACATGCTTGAAATGATTTCTTGCTTTTGAAAAACTTGAAACTTATACATTTATACTTCTTATACTTCAAAATAATAAACATCCTCCTTTGGGTCTGACATAGTACCAATGCGCGCATCCCTAATAGGTTCGGGGTAGCTAGCCACCGAATCCTAATAGGACGTCTTACTAGCTCACCTAGATCTCATGGGCCTCGGCCCGGTATATGCCAAAAAGACCTTGGTCTTTCAAAGTAATATACTTAACTTGTACTCATGCTTGTATTTAAAATGCATAACTTAGCACTTAAAAAGATAATATTCCCAAAACTTGTTTTAGGACACAACAAGACCTCGGTCTTGTTTCTTATCTCATTACTTAGTCCTAGAATTCGTTCTAGGGCTTAGTAAGACTTTGGTCTTACTCAGAACATTGGTATCGAACACCTTGCGTGCCAAAATCTCAAAACCTCGCGTTTGGGCAAATCAAGACCTTGGTCTTGCTATACTAGAATCACATCATACAAAAGACTTGGAAATCATGTTTAAAACTTATTAGAGAACTACTTTTACTACAGATGAGAGATCTACTTACATCCTTATGCTTAGAACTCACTATACCGACGTAGGATCTAGCGTGGTACTCCTCGTCCACTTCCTTCGCACGATTCGGATCTTGGGCACAAGAAAAGAAGAGGAGAAACCCTAGTTCTTTTCTGGTTTTCGACAAAGAAGAAGAAGAAGAATGAGAAAACTCTTGGGTTTCTCTTCTTTCATTCCTTTATATACTAAGTGGAAGTTGAAGCATCACTCATAAAAGATGCTTACTATTACTTATCTAATATCGATTCTATATTTTAATGAAATGATCATTATCTCGATTGGTAGCTTGAAATTAATCTCAACGCACGGGTCGCATATTCGATCCCTCACTCGACCTTTTAAAAAGAAATTTTAGTTTCTTTTTGTTTATTTTTGGAAAAATTCAGGTGCTACATATCCGAATAAAGGAAAGTAGTTATACTAACAAAATAGAATAAAGGGGAACAATTGAATGAGCGTTAATAAAAGTACAAAAATATATCTAAACTATGCTCATCACATCCCTTGGCATAATCATCAATACTAATCAAAATTTAATTACTAAAAACATCTAAATATATGTAATTACAGTATCAACACTAATAAAAATAATATTTAGTAATAACATCGAAATCATCAATTTCAAATATAAATATTTATATATTACACTTTAATTTTTTTATTTAACATAAAATGACATAATTATCCTCCAGTACTGTTTCCATTATTAGCCTGCCTATATCTTCCATCTAAATCCTGAATCGGTCGGGCGCATTATAACAGTTATGAAACCGTAATTGCTACACATATTGTGCAGTTGTGGTTTTGTAACTACTAAAACTATAACAATTGTAATTTGAAGTTGTAGCAACTACGATTACATAGTTTCTATAACATAAAAAATAATCTTAATTAATAAAGATGACTAAAATTCTTTAGAACCTTTGAAAAGATTTTAAATGATATTTTTGGGGTCTAAGACTAAGCCGTTACGGATTACACTTGATAACAAATGAAAATTTCTGAACGAGCTTCGATTTGATATATTATGCATCTTATAGTTCAACCTGAATAAAATGTTATGACCTCTTAATTATACCTAACACTATAAGAAAAATTGACTTTAACAACATTGAAAAGACAATGATTTTACACCAAAATGATTGTTTTTTTACTTTTTAACAAAAGTTTTTTATTAAAACCGTTGTCTTTTCAGTGTTCCTAAAGAGCTTACCAGATCAATTTTTGAAAATCGTTGTGTATAGTAAAAAATAACTCTATTACAGCTTTGTCATGTTTTCCTTTGCCGCCATGTTTCTCTTAAAAATTTTTGTCTGCTTCACGTTTTCCCTTATCTCCTTCACATTTCCCCCTCTTCGCATAAACCCTAACACCATATTTGGAAACCTTTTAAGTAAGGAATTAGAATTCAACTCCGGTCTAATTTTCATGTTTGGAATGAATTGTAAAAACAGAATTGAATTCAATTCAATTTCATACTTTTACGATTTTATCTTGCGAGGATGGAGTCGGAGCAACTTTGATTTATTTTATGAGGGGGCGATTTGGTAATTTAATTTGTTCAAGTGGATTACTTTCACAAATCAGAGGTGTTTTAGGTGTGATTTGTTTTGAGGGGTTTGAAAGGAATTAGAATTTAATTCCTTATCAATTCTTTCCTGAAAATTACTACCAAAGGATGAAATTGAATTTCAATTTTCAAAAGAACTCCAATTCCTTCCTTTCCAAACATGTGTAAGTGCTTCCAAACAGGTGTAAGTGCCAAAACGCATTTCCTTCCCATTTCGCCCTCTTCGCATCAGCTCAGCACTCGTTGTTCCCCTAATAAGTTAACCAGTTAACACTTTTCTTCTCTTCGTTCCCTTATTCATCGCCAATGCTGCAGCGGTTCACCTCCTCTACCTCCATCTCAATCTAGATACGTCGCTAGGGTTGGTCACCTCCAGAGACGCTAGGCCTCTGCGAGATGCTCGATCGAGTGATGAACTGGGAGGGGCGAGCTTCTCCTCTGCATTCTTTTCCTCCATCGCATGTCGCCACCGAAGCCCTCTCCAGCCGCCTCGCTCACCTCACCATTGCCAACGACCTCCCGCCTCTCCTCCAGCCCTGTCGCCACATCGTCGCCACCAATAGCCCTCTGACATCCTCGACAAACTATTCCTCATCCTATAGGAGGCAAGGATGAACCAGCCACCGTTTCTGGACCGGGAGCTGCGAAGGAATGCAATGGTCATGGTGGACTTGGACAGGAGGTTCTAGGTCTTCAATGAATTGGTGTAGAGGGCCTCCAAGGTGGTGTCTCCAAAGGATACCGGTGGATGGGGAGCTGAGGAGGTGGGATTCAAGGTTGGTTTTGATGTGGCAGTGCCTAGAGTTAGGAGGAGTTTGAGCTTGATTGGAAAGGAGAAGGATGGCAAGTCGCGTGAGTTCAATTACTCCCATGGGCTGGCATATCCATTCAACTATGAGCTACCTTCCAGTCAAATCTCTTTTCCCCCAATTGCATTGCTCTTTTCTTACTTTTTTTACTTATTTTCCTTTGATCTGTCTTGTCTTTGTGCTCAAGTAAGTTGTTTGACTACTCGATTACTAAGGAGTGAAGAGCTGTCAGTTAAAACCCTAATTTTGCAACCTATAAGATAAAGCTCAGATTTGTCAAAAGGAATATTGATAATTAACACCTCTTTGCACTTATCATATTCATGAATTCAACTATATGCTCTTGGATTGTGATTTTACCATTTGATAAATTTTAGGCTGTGCATCTTTATGATAAAAAAGAAGTTAAGAAGATGTGGATTTCCTCCTCTACAAACTTATTTCTTTGCGTAGCAGAAACAGGGACCTAGAATTTATGGATTTCGAAGAAGAAGAAGACTAAAGAATGCTTGACAATTCATTTTTTTTTTGGTTCATATGGATTTCAGAAAAATAATTTAAAATTCATCTTTGGTGTATTTCCTTGGGCCAACTTTGACTTGCCAATCTTTGATGTGATCAAAGACAATTTTTTTCTAACCAGAAAATTCCTAAACTCTCGTTTGTCACACTTAATGTAGGCAATGACTCATTCTTTTTCTATTTCTCTGCATAATTCAATTTTTACCGACAATGATCCATGTTTTTCTTTTTTCTATCTACATATGCAGTTAGAAAAACTTAATTGCATTATTCAATCGCACGCTATCCTAATTAGTAGGTTATAAGTTGTGAGTTTTACTTAGCGAGTCGTTTTGCAAGTGATAAAGACTTTAGATATCACACATCGTGGAGGAATGTCCTCTGAATGCTTTCAAATCGAAAATCAAGTTCATATTCTGTTGTATCATTTAGCAACTTATTTAATGTCCTCCGTATGCTTTCAGATCAAAAGTCATGTTTCTCAATTCCCATGTCTAGGAAGAATGATGACATGTGGAAATCTGATGTTGATGATGTATAAGAGGATGTAATTGGAACAGCAAATGCTTTAGAAAACATTCAGCTTGACAAAAAAGCTCAAAATTTGACATCAAATTTCCCTGCCCTTACATATCCTCTGCTATTTTTATAAGATCCTGGACTTGCTAATTTTGTACATCTAGAGACTCAATAAAGTCTGAATCCCATCTATTGTCAACTTTATTGATTGTCTTTAAGCTTTCCTTTTCTGCATCTGGCTCCTCCAACATATTTATTCTTTCTAAGATATTGTCAGCGTACTCATTTAAGAATGTAAAATGTTGTCCATATTTTTATTTAGAAGTTTGTTTTATTTATTTGCCTTTTGATTCGTATCATATTTAATTTTGGTTCCATGCAACATGTCACTGATCTACTATATGTTATCTTGTGCTATACTCAATTTCTAACCATGTGCAATAGCCACTAAGAGAGACTCCTCTAATGAAAGACAGGCAATAAGAAACTCTTCAC
Source organism: Boesenbergia rotunda (assembly GCA_024364735.1). Lineage (NCBI taxonomy): Eukaryota > Viridiplantae > Streptophyta > Magnoliopsida > Zingiberales > Zingiberaceae > Boesenbergia > Boesenbergia rotunda. Next base: position 36,415 of record JAGFNQ010006687.1, on the reverse strand, counting down.
AATTTTACTTACTGATACATCTAAGAAGAATGATATATCATCACAAGGTATTTCTACACTATGTTTGTCATCTTCATGCAACCTAATTTACTTGCATTGGAAATTATTGGTAATAAGCATACTTGAAGAGTTATATTTATGAAAATGATTCTATAGTTTCTCTGTCATAAATAAACTAGTAAATGTTCCATACTACCATTCCGAGGTGACCAATATTTCTTGGTTTGTATGTTGACTGAATTTTTTTCCTTGAAAAATATTTCCTCTATTTACTGTCATTTGGTGCATGGTAAATTTTCTGCCAATAAAAAAAAATTAAGTTAGTCAAAAGAAATAATGTTTTTTTTAAGAAAATGACTTCTATACGGTCAAATTCCCTTTCAATAGTTTCATTTTTTTTCAAGATATTAGAATTTTATGTGTTCCTTCACAATCTTTTATGTGGTTCTGATTGGGCCCCTACTTTTGTTAGCTTGAGACAATATGTTGATGGTTAATCTTTTATAGTTGATAAAAGTTGTAACATATTAGAAATGCGTATTTAGGATTTTCTCCAGAATATTTTAGAATTTTCTGTGTCTTTATATTAAATTCGTCATGTAAGTGTTGCTTCTTAAAAGAGAGCTGAAAAAGATAACATACCTTTGTTTTTCAAAGATTACAAACTCATTTAGTTATGGGATCTTGGTGTTCAACTAAATGATTCATTGCTATCTAGATTTCTATCTCGTGTTTGTCTAGTCATGTAGCTGCTGATTTAAACGGAGACAAAAATTTATTGGAAATGTGAGTTCCTCTTATTTCAGATACTATTGCAACACTAGACTCTGTATTCAGTAAATGGTTCGATTGGACTTGGATATCCACTTTTATATTTCTGTTAGCACCAACTAGAATAGAACTAACTCACAACATGATATTTGTAGGTCTTCATATAAGGTCTTTGCAGGTAGAATATGTTTTCAATGAGTTCCTCATATTTCTTTGTATAGAAACTTAACGGTATTTGTAGGTCTTCTAGTTAACTCACAACATGATATTTGCAGGTATTTGTAGGTCTACCACTACTCTTTTCCCTAGCATATTTTACTGCATACATAACTCACAGAATAATAGAGATAGTCCCTATACTGTTATCCTTATAACTTCATATTGCAATGATGTTCTATAGCATTTGGTGGGTTTACTATTTTATGCAATGAATTTTTTTTTCTCCAATGTGCTCAACTCGAGATAATCAATTTACAGCATGATGGATTTGTTTCTCCAATGTATAGCATGATAGATTTTTTTTTTTTGCTAATAACAATTCAATATTTTAAACTCAAATTCAATTTTTGAAGTCACGCACATAGTTAACATGATACTTTAAGCATATAATGATAAATAAGTAATTAACGAGTTGTAGCACTTCATATCTAATATGTTAGATGGGTTTGAAAGAATTATGATGTTATATTTAAAGCAAAGAATGATTATATACATTAAGGGTGCGTTTGTTTCAAGTTATCATATATAACCTCGGTTATGTCATTACCAAGTAATCACATAACCAAGGTTATGGGGAATGAAACATAACCTCACGTTGTTTGGTTCAATTTAGGTAATCAAATAAAATCTTGTTTGTTTGGAGGTAATAGTCTATAACTTAATATAATATTTTACCATATTACCCTTTAGAATTTGTTTAGATAATTTTATTTGTTTAGACTTAAGAATGTTGATGTCGATCATCGGTGTCCACGTAGGCAGTCGGTGTCCAACACCGGTGGCCGACTGTCGGCGCCGACCACCGACGATCGGCGCAGATCGCCGACCGGCGACGCCGACCGGCGACGCCGGCGATCGGCGATGGTCGCCGGCCGCCGGCGATCGGCGATGGTCGCCGGCCGCCGGCGATCGACGGTGGTCGCCGGCCGCCGGCGATCGACGGTGGTCGCCGGCCGCCGGCGATCGACGGTGGTCGCCGGCCGCCGACGATCGCCGGTGGTCGCCGGCCGCCGACGGTGGTCGCCGGCCGTCGGCGGTGGTCGTCGGCCGTCGGCGGTGGTCGTCGGCCGTCGGCGGTGGTCGCCGGCCGCCGTTGTCGGTCGTCGATCGCGAATAATACTTTCGGAAGTTAATAAATTATAATGGTTATTTTAATCTTAAATATAAATATTGAAGGATAATTTTGGAAAAATAAGTTCCATAACCTGGGAATTAAGAAAAATCTTACTTCCCTAAGATTTTCCGATTCCTGGTTGCATGCCCCTTTTGCTGACGTGTCGGGCATCGATCATTACTTGGGAATCGCTGATTATCTAAACCAAACAAGGTTTTTGTTGATAATCTTGGATGGATAACCAAGGTTATCATGGATAACCCTCAACCAAACGCACCCTAAATATTATAGTATCCATCTCAATCTTGGTTGCATTTGGTTTCCATGTGATAATTTCCAGAATAATGCCCACCAACTATATTATTGGATAAGCTATTTAGGCTACGTTTGGTAGGAGGTAATGTAATCGGATCTGTAATGTAATCAAGTTTGTAATGTAATGTAATCTTGATTACATTGTTATGTTTGATAATGAGTTGTATGTTTGATAACCATTACAAATTGGATTCCTTTGTTTAGTGAGGGGTAATCCATCCTGTAATGTAATCAAGATTGACGACCGACGACCGTCGCCGGCCGGCCGGTGACCATCGACCGGCCGGCGGCCGGCGACCGGTGAACCGTCGGCGACCGACAACCGTCGCCACCCGGCCGATGACTTTACAAGCTGTAATGTAATCCAGATTACAGAGGTTTTGTTTTGTAATCCAGATTACAAATCATCAACCTCTTTTGTAATCGAGATTACATTACATTACAATTTTAAAATTATTCCAAACAAAGGAATCCAACTTGTAATGTAATCTTGATTACATTACAGGGTGAATTACATCCTACCAAACACAACCTTATTGGCTGTCATAAATTCATTTATCATAAACATAATTTGTTCTTGTTTTTGTTAGTTTAAGTTGTCCAAGAAATCTAAAGATGTATGGTTTAGTAGCTTGTGAGTTGTAAAAAGATGTATAAACCTTATGCATAGATAAACTTTTGGTGATGCCGTGTATTTTAAAAACAACTAGACTAAACATTACTATTACTGTGCATTGTAAAAGATGTTGATGTGCTTACTATATTTTATAAAAGATGTGTGTTTTGTAAATAGATGTTGTGTACATGTTGTATTAGAAAAAAATTAAATTTTTAACTATTATAAAAATGAATAAAGATAATGGTTATAAACTATTATGAAAAAAAAATAATGACAATGATTTTTAATTATTGTCAAAACATTTTATAATCAAGATTTTTTTTTGTCAAAAGCATCTAAATGTAGTGAGTTTTAAACGTTGCGAACAGGTTGTCTTTGATATTAAAATATAACTATTTAAAATCGTTGTAGCAGGGTTGTTATTGGTTGTCGAAGATAATGATTTTACAACCATTGTTGTTTTAGAGATATTTTTAACAACATTGCTAGTTACAATGGTTAAAAAGGACTTCAACAACATATTTTATCCGTTGTCAATGATGATTTTTGTTATATTGTAACATTCATGTTATAACCGTTATGATTTTATAATTGTTATAACTGTGTGACAACTTAATTATAACAGTTATGAAACCATACCTACTATAATTATGTGATAGCTCAGTTACAACAGTTACGATTTTGTAACTGCTACAACTATATAGCAACTACGACACTACAAGAAAAGGCAATTTAATGATCAAAATTTTCAGTCGCTAAAATTTTCATTGCTAAATTTAGCAACAAAATTTAAACCTCGCTAAAATTACGGATCGAATTTAAATTCCATCGCTAAAATTAGCGATCGAAATTAAATCTGGTTGCTAAATTAGCGATGTATTAAAATTTCCGTTGCTAAATTAGCAATGGTGGCAAAAGGTGATTTGTCTACCAAATATCTCTTGTCAATCTATTGCAAGATCAATACAGAGGAGATAAATTACGAGGACTATTGATACCTGATTTCATCAGGATTTGATTCTTAGATTCATGGTGATAACATCTTATGTGTTAATCATAAGTTCGTCCCATGAGAATTAACACAATTAAATTCATGAAAAGATATAAGAATGTCTAGTTGAATTGTCCGATGAAACCAACTTACTAATTGGAGAAACAGATTTCTTCGTGCAATAACATCGGGAAAAAAAATAGACAATGGATAAATAGGTTGTCTGGGAAAATAACCAATTTTTATTTTTTTATATGATATGATTAATAAAGTAAAGAATACTTATGCGTATTAAACTCAGTAAAAAGGAATGAAGAAATAATTTTTGTGAAGAAAAAATTGATGTCCATTTCAATAGACTTATAACTATCCACACGATGATCTATATAGGGGACTTGAATATAGAACATAAAGAGTATTTTTATTAGGGGTGAGCAAAAATTCGAAAAAATTGAATTAACCGAACTGAACCGATCGAATTTTAAAATTTGGTTCGGTTAATTCGATTTTCAGTTTTTTTTAAAAAAATTTGGTTCGATTTTTGGTTAATTCGGTTTTGAATTTTGTAATTCGGTTAAACCGAATAAATCGAATTAACCGAATAAGAATATTAATTTAAGGGTAAATTTTCCTAAACTCCCCACTTACCAAGTCAACTTTGCATGCAATCCCTACACAAACATTTCTTTGCATGCAGTCCCTGATGTGATGTTTGGTGAGTATTATTTGAAGAAAATTGAGTATAAAAGTTAGAAAACTGAGTATGACAGTTTGCATCCACTACATCAATAACCCTGTACTAAATTTTCACTCTTTTATACTCAAGTTTCACCCTTTTATACTCAGTTTTCACTGATGTATACTCAAATTTTTCCCTTTTATACTCAAATCCATCATGGAGTAAAAACAAAGAAAAACTTGTGTGGGGAGTGATTGTAAAGTTCAAAGGGCTATTGGGGATTTAATGGCAATTTACCCTTAATTTAATTAATTTTTATTTAAAAATATAATTAAATTAAATAAAATCTTATTTTTTTTATTAAAATCAAATAAAATTTTAAAATTTCGGTCAAATCGGTTAATTCGGTTAAAAATCGAATTAACCGATTTTTTCGGTTTGGTTTTCTCGGTTTTTATCAACAAATTCGGTCGGCTCGGTTTTTTTTGAAAAAAAATCGATTTATTCGATTTTCGGTTTATTCGGTTCGGTTCGGTTCGATTTTAATCGAATACTCACCCTTAATTCTCATGAAATGAACTGCATGGGTGTTATCATTTTGAAGTCTGAGAGTTAAAATTTGATAAAGCTAATATGTCCGTCTTCCTCACGTGCTAATCATAACATCGGAGTTATTAGTCCCCGTAATTTATCTTTTTTATATTAATCTGGAATGGATTGACAGGGATGTTAAAAATGAGAGAATACTCTCTTGCCACTATAGAGAGTATCATCAAGAGAGTATCATACCTCAACAAAATTTGTTTGCACAACTATCATTGTCTATACGCGGAAAGCAGGAACATGCAGCGTGAGCCATAGTTATCCATAGCATGTGTTTTTTTATTGTTTTGTTTGCATATATCAATCATCAGGATTTTTCCATTATAAACTCGTGTTTCTTGGCTAACTTACATAACTCAAACATCGTGGATAATGTGCACCGAAATGTGAATTTATATGGGGGTAACATCATCTTTTCGATTTCGTAGATATAGGAAATTTAACCCTCCAAGATTGGCATAGTTGAAACTTGTATAGATATTTACTCCAATAAATTTTAACATCAATTTCTAACGGATATAAAATATTTCATTGAATAGTTGATTTCCCCATATAAAAAATCGCTATGTTAGTAAAATATCTCTTTGATTTATCTCGCTTCTATCTTATTTTGGAATTGATAATATTATATCATTCGGATGAACGAAATCATCTTTGCTCCAATAGATATAAGAAATTTGAAAATGGGATAACTCCATGTTTTCCACATGCTTATTTCAAGACATAGAAAATTAATATTGCCAACCATAAACAATTATTCATGCTATGATGTACAAAGAAGATTATGAAAGTAAAGTATCAAATAGAGGTTGCACAATCAACAAACAATTTTGGTATCTTTTATATATAAAAAAATCATCCTGTGTTAGACACACGAGCACATCCAGTGATGCACGCCCTGTGCACGCCCAGACAGGGCTGCGCGACCATCAAGAGTTGCACGCGTGATCGTCCAAGGCTTTATGTGCGTCCAGACTCTACCTCCCCTGAGGCCTAGTCGACGGCACGCAACTAGGTTGCGCTTGGCCTCGTGATCGTGCTATAAGGTCGCGATAGAAGTCGTGCTCAACCTCGCAACCTCACTGCGAGGTTGTGGCTAAGGTGTGAGCTAGCCGCAGGAAAGTAAAACTAAATTAGCGATGGATGTTTATTTCAATCATGAAATTAGCAATGAAACAACTGGACTAAACATTACTATTACTCACTACAAAAAAAGGGGTATTCCGCGACAAATTTTTGCGACGAAAAATTTTCGTCGTAGATTAGCGATAAATTTTGCGACAAAAATAATATTCGTTGCAAATTTGCAACAAATTTAGCGACGAAAATTCTATTGTCGCCAATTAGCGACAAAAATTTTTCCTTGCAAAATTTGTTGCACTTTTGCGACAAAAATTATTATTTGACGCAAAATTTGCAACAAATTTTTTTTCGTTGCAAAATCGTTGCAAAATTTGCGACAAATTTGATATTTGTCGCAAATTTTGCAACCATTTTCCAACCAAAAGACATTTGTTGTAAATTTTGCAACGAAAATGAATATTCGTCGCAAAATTTGCAACAATATTATTTTCGTTGCAAAATCATTGCAAAATTGCGACGAATTTCAAATTTGTCGGAAACTTACAACATTTTTTTAAAATTTCATTCTGCGACAAATTTCAAAATTCGTCCCTGATCTGCGACGAATTCTGAAATTCGTCGCAAAATTTTTAATTTTTAAAAAGAAACTTAAATACCTTCAAAAAATCATAAATAAACGTACGGAGCTCCGAATTTCATGAAATAAGTTTCTACGTGCTCGTAACGATTTCATCATGAAATAAATGACGTCAAACTTAAATTTTACTGGATAAATTTATAGAAAAAAAATTCTAAAGCCACAAAAATATATTTTCCAAGTAAATAATATTTAGAAAATTACAAATAAAAATATATTATGTAAAATTTAAGTTTGAGGTCATTTATATCACGAGGATATTAATACGAGCACGTAGAAACTCGTTTCGTTAAATTCCGAATTCTGTAGGTCCATATATGAATTTTATTAATATTCTTTTGGTTTTTTTAAAAATAATTATTTGCGACGAATTTTGAAATTCGTTGCAAAATCTGCAACGAATTTGGAATTCGTCGCAAAATCTGCAACGAATTTGGGAATTTGCCGCAGATTTGGGACGAATTTAGTAATTCGTCGCAGATTTGGAAAATTCGAAATACATTCGAAATGTCGCAGATTGAGATACGGAACTCGGAATGACATGAAACAAGTTTCTACGAGTTCGTATCGACGTCCTCGTGATATAAATGATCTTAAACACAAATTTCAATAAAAATTCTAGGGTTCAATGAAGGATTAATATGAAATTACTTATAACAGTTTCAGACTTAGACATTTTAACTAAGTAAATGCTAATATAAATAATGAACTATGAAAAAAATATATATTAACAGAAATTCATATTTGAGGCCGTTTAGCTCATCAGGGGATCAATATGAACATATAGAAACTTGTTTCATTAAATTCCGAGTTCTCTAGGTCCATCTACCACAATTAAACGATATTTGTTTTGTTTTTTTAAAAATTTCATTCTGCGACGAATTTCAAAAATCGTCCCTGATCTGCGACGAATTTGAGAATTCGTTGCAAAATTTGGGACGAATTCTGAAATTCGTCGCAAAATTTTTAATTTTTAAAAAGAAACTTAAATACCTTCAAAAAATCATAAATAAACGTACGGAGCTCCGAATTTCATGAAATAAGTTTCTACGTGCTCGTAGCGATTTCATCATGAAATAAATGATGTCAAACTTAAATTTTACAGGATAAATTTATAGAAAAATTTTTTTAAAGCCACAAAAATATATTTTCCAAGTAAATAATATTTAGAAAATTACAAATAAAAATGTTTTATGTAAAATTTAAGTTTGAGGTCATTTATATCACGAGGATATTGATACGAGCACGTAGAAACTCGTTTCGTTAAATTCCAAATTTTGTAGGTCCATATATGAAATTTATTAATATTCTTTTGGTTTATTTAAAAATAATTATTTGCGACGAATTTTGAAATTCGTTGCAAAATCTGCAACGAATTTGGAATTCGTCGCAAAATCTGCAACGAATTTGGGAATTCGTCGCAGATTTGGGACGAATTTAGAAATTCGTCGCAGATTTGGAAAATCCAAAATACATTCAAAATGTCGCAGATTGAGCTACAGAACTCGGAATGACATGAAACAAGTTTCTACGAATTCGTATCGACGTCCTCGTGATATAAATGATCTTAAACACAAATTTCAATAAAAATTCTAGGGTTCAATGAAGGATTAATATGAAATTACTTATAACAGTTTCAGACTTAGACATTTTAACTAAGTAAATGCTAATATAAATAATGAACTATGAAAAAAATATATATTAACAGAAATTCATATTTGAGGCCGTTTAGCTCATCAGGGGATCAATATGAACATATAGAAACTTGTTTCATTAAATTCCGAGTTCTCTAGGTCCATCTACGACAATTAAACGGTATTTGTCTTGATTTTTTAAAAATTTCATTTTGCGACGAATTTCAAAATTCGTCCCTGATCTGCGACGAATTTGAGAATTCATTGCAAAATTTGGGACGAATTCTGAAATTCGTCGCAAAATTTTTAATTTTTAAAAGGAAACTTAAATACCTTCAAAAAATCATAAATAAACGTACGGAGCTCCGAATTTCATGAAATAAGTTTTTACGTGCTCGTAGCGATTTCATCATGAAATAAATGACGTCAAACTTAAATTTTACCGGATAAATTTATAGAAAAAAAATTTTAAAGCCACAAAAATATATTTTTCAAGTAAATAATATTTAGAAAATTACAAATAAAAATATATTATGTAAACTTTAAGTTTGAGGTCATTTATATCACGAGGATATTGATACGAGCACGTAGAAACTCGTTTCATTAAATTCCGAATTCTGTAGGTCCATATATAAAATTTATTAATATTCTTTTGGTTTATTTAAAAATAATTATTTGCGACGAATTTTGAAATTCGTTGCAAAATCTGCAACGAATTTTGGAATTCGTTGCAAAATCTGCAACGAATTTGGAATTCGTCGCAAAATCTGCAACGAATTTGGCAATTCGTCGCAAAATCTGCATCGAATTTGTGATGTCCTCGTGATATAAATGATCTTAAACACAAATTTCATTAAAAATTCTAGGGATCAATGAATGATTAATATGAAATTGTTTATAACAGTTTCAGACTTAGAAATTTTAACTAAGTCAATGCTGATATAAATAATGAACTATGAAAAAAATATATTAACAGAAATTCATATTTGAGGTCGTTTAGCTCATCAGGGAATAAATACGAACATATAGAAACTTGTTTCATTAAATTCCGAGTTCTTTAGGTCCATCTATGACAATTAAACGGTATTTGTTTTGATTTTTTAAAAATTTCATTCTGCGATGAATTTCAAAATTCGTCCCTGATCTGCGACGAATTTGAGAATTCATTGCAAAATTTGGGACGAATTCTGAAATTCGTCGCAAAATTTTTAATTTTTAAAAAGAAACTTAAATACCTTCAAAAAATCATAAATAAACGTATGGTGCTCCGAATTTCATGAAATAAGTTTCTACGTGCTCGTAGCGATTTCATCATGAAATAAATGACGTCAAACTTAAATTTTACATGATAAATTTATAGAAAAAATTTTTAAAGGCACAAAAATATATTTTCCAAGTAAATAATATTTAGAAAATTACAAATAAAAATATATTATGTAAACTTTAAGTTTGAGGTCATTTATATCACGAGGATATCGATACGAGCACGTAGAAACTCGTTTCGTTAAATTCTGAATTCTGTAGGTCCATATATGAAATTTATTAATATTCTTTTGGTTTTTTTAAAAATAATTATGTGCAACGAATTCGTTGCAAAATCTGCAACGAATTTGGAATTCGTCGCAAAATCTGCAACGAATTTGGGAATTCGTCGCAAAATCTGCAACGAATTTGGGAATTCGTCGCAGATTTGGAAAATCCGAAATACATTCGAAATGTCGCAGATTGAGCTACATAACTCGGAATGACATGAAACAAGTTTCTACGAATTCGTATCGATGTCCTCGTGATATAAATGATCTTAAACACAAATTTCAATAAAAATTCTTGGGTTCAATGAAGGATTAATATGAAATTACTTATAACAGTTTCAAACTTAGACATTTTAACTAAGTAAATGCTAATATAAATAATGAACTATGAAAAAAAATATATTAACAGAAATTCATATTTGAGGCCGTTTAGCACATCAAGGGATCAATACGAACATATAGAAACTTATTTCATTAAATTCCGAGTTCTCTAGGTCCATCTACGACAATTAAACGGTATTTGTTTTGATTTTTTAAAAATTTCATTCTGCGACGAATTTCAAAATTCGTCCCTGATCTGCGATGAATTTGAGAATTCGTTGCAAAATTTGGGACGAATTCTGAAATTCGTCGCAAAATTTTTAATTTTTAAAAAGAAACTTAAATACCTTCAAAAAATCATAAATAAACGTACGGAGCTCCGAATTTCATGAAATAAGTTTCTACGTGCTCGTAGCGATTTCATCATGAAATAAATGATGTCAAACTTAAATTTTACCGGATAAATTTATAGAAAACGCAAAAATATATTTTCCAAGTAAATAATATTTAGAAAATTACAAATAAAAATATATTATGTAAAATTTAAGTTTGAGGTCATTTATATCACGAGGATATCGATACGAGCACGTAGAAACTCGTTTCGTTAAATTCCGAATTTTGTAGGTCCATATATGAAAGTTATTAATATTCTTTTGGTTTATTTAAAAATAATTATTTGCGACGAATTTTGAAATTCGTTGCAAATTTTGCAACGAATTTGGAATTTGTCGCAAAATCTGCAACGAATTTGGAATTCGTTGCAGATTTGGTATATCACTATATGACTTTTTAATGTTATTTATAATTTTTTTATTAAACTGGTTTGCGACAAATTGGGCGACAAATATATTTTTGTCGCAAAACCCTAATTATATATACCTCCAAATCTACTTTTTCGCCCACTTCATTCGGCTTTTGGCGGCAGGTTTTGGCGGTAGTGCGCGCGCGCTCTCCTGCGACGGCGTCTCTCCGGTAAATATCTTCTCATTCTCTCTTCTTTTAATTATCTCTGGTCCCCCTTGCCGGCAGCGGCAGAGCTCGCCTCCCTTTCTTCTGGCCGCGTGTGTCCGCGCTCGTGCTTCCGGCTGCGCGTGGCCGTGCGCTGGCTACCGATCTCGCGCGCCTGCGTTCGCGCGCTACCGGCCTCGCGCTTGCGCGGTGCCGGCATCACCCGGCGGCGCTCGGCTCGCACGCTGCCGGCCGAGCGCGGCCACGTTTGCGCGCTACCTGGCGCGCGCAGTGGATGACGTCGCATTATACCGGCTGCGCGCGGCCGTGCGCCAGGTACAGGCCTCGCGCTCGCGCGGTGCCGGCCTCACCCGACGGCGCTCACCTCGCACGCTGCCTGCCGAGCGCGGCCGCGTTTGTCCAATACCCGCCGCACGCAGTGGAGGTCGCACGATACCGGCTGCGCGCGGCCGTGCGCCAGCTACCGGCCTTGCGCTCGCGCGATGCCGGCCTCACCCGACGACGCTCGCCTCGCTCGCTACCGGCCGAGCGCGGCCGCGTTTGTGCGATCCCCGCCGCGTGAAGTGGAGGTCGCACGATACCGGCTGCGCGCGGCCACTCGTTGTCTTCCGACCCCGCTTGGCCACCCTCGTGCTTTCCCGGCCAGGTGTGGCCGCGCTAGGGCGCGCGGGCCTGTCGCGCCAGCTTTTCCGACCCCGTTTCTTTAAAATTTGATTTCTGATTTGTATTTTTGACCCTGTAATATTTTTTGTGTAGGTCTTAGTTAGACGTGTTCAAGAGTTAGAACCAACCTCTTTGTTAGTCACCTTTGTTTGGTATGTATATATCCATTTTTATTATTTATTATTCTGATTAATGTTTATTGTAATATTACATGTCTTAGTGTGAGTGTTTTAAAAGATTAGGTTTCGGTAGTTTATATTGGTTTATGAAATCTTGTGTTTACTTATATTATAACATACAATTAGGGTGCGTTTGGTTCAGGGTGATTAGTGATAATCTTGGTTATCTGTCCAAGGTTATCTTTGATAACCTTGTTTGGTTTAGATTATCATCAATTCCCAAGTAATGCAGTATTACCGCCACATCAGCAAAACGTCATCAAATAGGGCATGCAACCCGGAATTGGATAACCAAGGAAAACGGAGGTTTTTCTTGATTCCGGGATTAAGGAACTTTTCTTTCCCAAATTATCCCTTAATATTTACATTTTAAGATAAAAATATCCCTAATAATTAACTAAATTACAACTCGTTGCCGACTCACCGACCGACGACCGCAGCCTCTCCGTCGACCGGCGACCGCCGCCGGCCGGCGAATGGCGACCGCCGCCGGCCGCCGGCCGGCGACTGGCGACCGCCGCCGGCCGCCGGCCGGCGACTGGCGACCGCCGCCGGCCGCCGGCCGGCGACCGCCGCCGGCCGCCGGCCGCCGGCCGCCGGCCGGCGACCGCCGCCGGCCGCCGGCCGCCGGCCGGTGCCTGGCGACCGCCGCCGGCCGGCGGTCGCCGGCGCCCGGCGACCGCCGCCGACCGGCGCCCGCCGGCGACCGCCGGCGACCGGCGACCGCCGGCGACCGGCGACCGCCGGCGACCACCGCCGACCGGCCGCTGACCGGCGACCGGCCGACTACCGCCGCCGGCCGGCCGGCGACCGCCTGCCGGCGAACGATCGGTGGCAGTCGGGGCGATAAATAATTTTTTTTAAAAAATTTAGTATTTTAATTAAAATTTTATTAAATTAAATAAATTATATTTAGGATAAACTAAATAATTTTAATACAAAATATTATCTTACTTTTTAATTTTTAGTATAAATAAACATATATTATCATAATCCTTAATTTTAAACTAATGGGCAATATGGTAAAATATTACATTAGATTATATACTATTACCTCCAAACAAACAAGATTTTCTTTGATCATCTAAATCTAACCAAACAACATTAGGTTATGTTTCATTTTCCCATAACCTTGGTTATGTGATTACCAGGTAATCACATAACCAAGGTCATGTATGATAACTTGAACCAAACGCACCCTTAGGATATTATTTGAATGACTGTGGTTTTCTTTGTTTACATGTGATTAACTAATTGATCAATTTTTGATATTAGTTAACTAATTATTCACTTTAATACAAAAGTAATTATTTAGTTAATTAAATCTCATTACAGATGATATTTATTAATGCTTTATATTTATTAATGCTTTATATTTAGTAATTATTCACTTTGATATTTATTTGAATGCTTTATATTCTCTTTATCTAAACAAATATGGTAAGGTTTTTTTATATTAATTGTTATGTATCAAATTTATTTTAACATTATTTTATTTTTTATTTTACAGCACTTCTTCAGACGGGGTGGTGGTCAGAGACGTAGTTCTCAGGATGAGTCGGGAACTAGTAATGTACCCACGACTCCTCTCGTTCAAGCAGGACCTTCACATTCGCCTTCTCCAGTACCATCGCCGCACCCATCCGCAGGAGAGGTTCCTCCTGTCAGATACTCATTTTCGGAGGAACAAGATATTCGTCGATTTATTGTCCCCTGTGGAGATTCGTAAGTAGCAAATAATATTTTAATTTTTTATCCTATAGTTGATTATTTAATAATGCTTTTTTCTTTTATTATAGATTTGAAAATTCTATCATAGTTGTTCATGAAATAAATAGAATTGTGAATAATCACTGGTTGGGGGATTCTATAACTTATTCGAGCACTCCTTCTTCAATGAAAGAATTATGGTGGATGAGTTTAAGGTATAAATATTTTATTTTACATTTGAAATAATACTAAATATATATAATCAATTAATTTTTTATTACAGCGGATGTTTACTTGGGACCCTAGCTATGAAATTGAAGTGAAAAAGATTTTCAAAAAAAAGTATGGTGATCACATCCGCCACACTTTAAATCATGCAAAGTCTAGGGGAAAAAAACCACCATGTATCACGGAGGAAAATTAGACCAAAATTTGTAATTATTGGGCTACGGATGAAAGTAAAAAAAGAAGTCAACAAAATAAATCAAATCAATCATACAATTCTGGAGACTTGTCTATAAATATTGATGAACACAGACGCAGAATGGTAATTATGTAATTCTTTCAATAATTTTTCATTTTATTTCATTTTATTATATTATTTCTAATCATATTTTGTTAGGTCAAAGAAATCGGGAAGGAACCTACATTTCTTGAAACTTTTACAAAAACATTTACAAAGAAAGATAAGTCTTGGAGCGGAGCTAGAGCCAAAGCAATGAAGGTTTGACTTAATTAAAAATGCAAATGTTCATAAGTTTTTATTATAATAAATTTAATTTAATTTTTGTTCTTATAACATAGGAAAAATACGATGAGCTCGAGACATCCCATAGACATTCAAGTGTTGGTCTAGAATCTGAGTCATCGTCTCTTGGTAATAATATGGATTTGTGGATGGAGGCGAGTGGGGGACATAAAGGGGGAAGGATTTTGGGAATGGGATTGACGGACCCAAACTATGTGTCACGAATGTGGGTCTCAAATTTAAATGTGAATATGCTGGAAACCCTTTTTACAATCAAAAGTATGAAAATGTAATATAGGGGCCTCAGGTCGTATTTTTCTCGGGGCTAGTTGACGTTGTTTTATTCGCGCTTGTATTTAGGTGTCGTTTGTGAATTTGGGTTTCGAATAAGTAAT
This sequence comes from Boesenbergia rotunda, assembly GCA_024364735.1. Taxonomy (NCBI): domain Eukaryota; kingdom Viridiplantae; phylum Streptophyta; class Magnoliopsida; order Zingiberales; family Zingiberaceae; genus Boesenbergia; species Boesenbergia rotunda. The sequence continues at coordinate 21,233 of JAGFNQ010006687.1, read as the reverse complement.
TGGGTTTTGGGTTGCAATCAAGAATGAAATCACAGTGAGAATAAAGGAAATTTAGCTCATGAATAAACAAAATGTGACATTTAATGATTCAACCAATTTACCACTTAATCAATTGAAGCTCCTAGCCAATTCTTGGAAAACAGGTCTGATTTGAATGCAAAACAGATTCTAAGTAAAGAAGTAAATCAGTGATGCAATTCCATTAAAACTAAAGCAGGACTTCACTTGATACCTAATTGCAAGCAATTTAACAACTTGATACCCAGCTGAGAACAACTTATGTGCCAAGGGTTTGAATTAGCTGCAGCAATTGTGGCTGATTAACTCAGCTTGAAGGCTAGGCTACAAAGGAAAACATTTGCAGAATTCTATGAAGAATTTCCGAAACTTGAAGACTGTAAGAAACAGGTACAAGTTTAATTCAGATTCACAAGACAAACTGAGATTAATTGCATGAACCAATGCTCGAAAAGCAATGCAACCAACTCTAACTGATATTCGGGCAATGGGGCTGATAAATTCAGAAACTGCACTTATCACTCAATACAGCTGATGGAAAAATGACAGTGCAGAAACTGCACAAGAACAGGGTAATGCAGGGCTGAAATGAAGAACTTCAAAATTTCAGCAACAATTTGAATGCAAATCCAACACACAAATGGGCACAAAACGAATTGATGTGAAGAAACAAAGAGATGCAGAATTGAATTGCATGAAAACAAAACCTGCAGAATTGAAGTTTATACAAGAATTGATACGCTACAACCAATTGCATAAACAAATTGATCAAGTGGAGATCTAATGCAATGGTTGACCAAACAATAACCTTTTCATGTGCTGGAATCGAAAACATAGAAACAAATGGGGAGAATGCAGAAACCAAGCTGGAAATTCAGAAAACAGATTGGGTTTTTCAGACTTGAATTGGCAAGCAATAATGGAATTGAAGAGCAGAACTTAAAGCAATTACTATTTTAAACTAAATGCACTATCTATCTAATGCTAAAGCAGGAATTAACAACTAAGGAACAAGAAATCTAAGACAATTCAGAAACCGAAAGAAAGAAACCAAAACAGAAATAAACTTGGCACGCAAGCAACACAAATTGGCACACAGCAAATGAAACTAAAGTGAACTGAAATTTAACTCTATTAATCACTAAACAAGTTCCTACATCACTGAACTCGAAGATTAACAACCTAATTAAGCTCAACTATTCAGAAAACTAAATCTCAGCAGTTGATCTAATTGCAGAAACTGAACAGATTCGGCAGAAATGAAATTTAAGCTACAAAACATGAAAATTAAGGATCTAAACTACTCCTCAATCTTCCTTAAGCTCAAATTCTTCTTGGTCGTCAAGCAAGAGCTGGCTTCGAACCCCTAGGCTCAGCAAATCAGTGGAAATCAGCCTCGCATGATGAACTCTGCTCAAACTGCGTCATATGGGGAAATCCAATCCGAACCCCTTCGATCTCAAATAATGGAGCTGCGATGATGAATTGGGAAGCTTCTGAGCTCACCTGAGAACCCCTACAAATGGCTCAGAAGCTTGGAAATGGCTTGTGGATGAGATTTCAGTGGTCAGACCACAGAGCTACCGAAACCCTCAAATAGCTCTGTCCGGCGCGAATTCGAGCTGAATTCTCCAACAAAACTGACCTCCAAAGATCCAGAAGATGATCTTGATGAAGAATTGAGGGGTCGCGCCCCTTGAATTGAAGAAAAATGACTGGAAAACGAAGAAGAAACGATGAACCTACTGTAGCGGCGGAGATGCGACGAAGGTTAGCTGCTGCAGATTTCTGATTAAATAGTTATCAACGGACGACTGTGATTGATTTGAGGAGATCCAACGGCTGATCTTGCTCTGATTGGAGCCAAACTTTTATGATGATGATCTGGGGTCAGGATCTGCCTCGTGGTAGCTCGGATCCTCCAGATGTGCAACGGATGGTCCAGATCAACTCTATCTGTGAATGGACACTCTAGAGCCCTCCTTGCTTGATCCAACGGTTGATTGAGCTCTGATTGGAATGAAACCTTCAGATCTTGATCATAGAGCTTGATCAACCCTAACCCTAGCTCGGATTGCTTCAGATCATCCCGGATGGCTCAGATCTAGCCGCTCTTGAATCGGACGGCCCGGATTAATTGTAGGCTTGATAATTCGATCCGGTTCACATCCGACTCAAGTTTGACCCAGTATGCCCTAGGTCCTTGAACCTTTGATGCCTACAAAAATAGATCCAAAATTTAGTGGTCAATTAATCCAATTTAATGCAAATTTGCAATTAAGTCCAAAATAAGAGTAAATTCTAAAACCTAGGGCAAAATCATAATTAAGCAATAAAAACATAGGTCAAACATGGATTTTAGCAATTAAAATAATCAACAAAATGGTATTTATCAACTCCCCCACACTTAACCTTGAGCGTCTCGCGAAACTACTAAATAAGTATCCCTTAGGCTTTCTTAAACATAATTAGAAGCAAATGAAAAGAAATTACCTAGGGTTGTCAATTCTCAAAAATCTAAGTTCTATGGATTAGTATCTTGTCCTTAAATCAACAACTTAGTCTTTTCATCCATCATGAATCATTGAGATGAATCTAAATCACTAGCCTTTCAAGGAAAATTTTGGTGGCTCTCTCCTTAAGTTCTAAGTAGATGATGGAAGTGGAGCTCACTCATACACACATGCTTCTTGTACTACCATAGGCTTGCTTATTATCTACTCTCCATCATCATTCATGATTAGGATCAACATCTACAAAAACAAGTGAAAAGCATAGAAAATGGTGAGAAATGGAGTAAAAGTCAAGAAAATGGAAAAATGGGTAAAGTGGGAGACTTGAATGCTCAAGGATGTTTCCAATGTGCTTTGCCCCTCTTCAAATCAAATCTGATTGGTGGAGTAAGAATTCGAATAATGCCTTTGAATTGGGTGAAGAAAACTCCATTTGATCTCAATGTGACAAGTTTGCCAATTTTGTGCCAACCTTGCTTCTTTCACTCTTTTCTTAGATTTTTTTTTTTCTTTCTTTCTCTCTAGTGAATTCAGAATGTAATGGATCAGATCTTCAATTTGGATGAGAGTATCCTCACTGATTTATGGTGCCAAGTCAATGGTGTCAACTTGCTTCTTCTTTTCTTTTCTTATTTTCTCAAACTGTTTTTTTTTCTTTTTGCTTTTGTCTCAGCTTCCAAATTCTGTTTCTGATTAGCGGTGATGTACTCAACATTCTTTGATGCATTTCTGAATTTTATTCCCTGATTCACAGCCATGAAAGATCAAATTCAGCCTCCAAGTTGACACAAACTGCTCACAAACTGCTTTAGCCCAACTTTTAGCTCAACCCTTCAACATTTCTGATCTCCAAAACTTTTACTAACTGGTGAAAAGTTCTGTTCTTACTCCTTGTTTGCACCTTTGCAATTTCTTCAATTTCCGAATAGTTCAGCATCATATCATTTCGGCTCTAAAATTCAGCACTCGGCAAAACAAGCAGTGCAGATTTTTTTCCAACTTCTTTTCAGATCTGTCCAGCTCACAAACCATTAAGCAAGATGTGTTTGACTTCTAAGCAAAGAACAACTACTGGTCCATAGCATTCCGACCAACAACAGCTGCAATTCCGACTCAAGTTAACTTCATTTTGGCACAAACTTTTGCTTAATCTATGCCATCTCTTTTTCTTTTTCTTGCATTGCAGATTTTTTTTCTTTTCATTGCATGCCACTTTGATCTTCAAAATGTAGTAAAGAAGCTAAGTCTCCAATGGCTTCCATCTCTCTTGTTCATTCTTGGCAACCAAACTCACTCACTTGGCACATGAAATTTTTTTTTTTTCGACATGAATTTCCTCTTTGATATCAAATCTTTCCAAACACACTAGTCACTCCCCCACACTTGAATCTTTGTCCGTCTCGGGCAAAATAGCATTAGAAACATTCCAAGCAAACAAGTCCATAGAAAAAATGGGTAAGCGTAGGAGATAAGTAAAGAAAAAGAGAATACACATGATTATTGCTAGAAATTGATGTGGAAAGGGAAACAAATGGATTAGCCTCTATAGATGTGATCCAATCATTAAAATATGATTTTGCAAGAACCTAAGCAAGTTCTAGAGTACAATAACATATGTGTATCACAAATATAAGGCTAATTCTCACTAAGTAAAAATAATTCATTTCAAGTCCTCAATTAAGAATCTAAAACCAAGTAGTACTCAAGCATCCAAGAATTCATCCAATAGCTCAAACCCTAAGTTTTAACAACCAAATTTAATTTATTTTCAAAAGACTCTAAAATGCTATGGAGATAACCTAGAGGGATACTTTTATTTCTACTCATGCAAGAAAAAGTGCTAAAAGAAAAAAAATATGGTATTTACAATGTCTATTTATTCAATTTACTCTAGAAAACATAAAAGTGAAACATGTGATAAAAGAAAATGCAAGAAAAATAAACTCCCCTTTATTCGGGTGGACGGAGCCTATCCAGAAGTAACCTCCATCTTGGTAGTGGAGGAACATGGGTAGCTAGGAGAATTCGGACTCCCCCACACTTGAACTTTGCTGAAATATGCTCCGGTGGCCGAAGGCGATTTAGGTTCAAGAGCCATTCAAGGGATGGAGTGCTTTTAATTAAAGTAAGATCATCTCCTCCTTCTTGATGCCCTTTAGAAGTCCTTCCAGGAGGTTGAAGTCTGTTCAGTTGGAGCACCCACTCCTGAAGTCTTCTAGACCCTGCAAAACAATGTAATACCTCTCTCAAGCGTGCAGGGTCAGAAAGAAATGAAATAATATCAGTCTCTGCATCAAATGAATCCAAAACTGCATCATATCCAATTATATCAATTTGTGGTGCCTCAATAAAATTTTCAAAATTATTTTCTACAAAATTTGCATCCAGGAGCTCATCACAAATAAAGAAATCAATTTCTGGCTCATCAATAGAAATTTCACAATCATTTCCTATCAAGAATGTATCAAGCAATGTGTCACAGCCAATCAAATCAATATCAGATATTTCCATAAGTTTTTCACATTCATTTTCAGCATAAGACATAACAAGAGATTCATCAAAGTAAATAACATCAATTTCAGGCACTTCTAAAAAATTTTCACTAGCCATATTCACAAAAGATGTATCTAAAGATTCATCATAACAAACTACATCAATTATGGGTGCCTCTAAAATTATTTCGCTATCCATAGCAAGAGATGTATCAAGTAATGCAGTACGATCAATGAAATCAATGTTTGGTACCTCTATTGGATTTTCACAAACAATCTCTACACAAGGTATATCAATAAACTCATCAGAATCAATAAAGTCAACACTAGGTACCTTTTTGAATTTTTCTGAACAGAGAGGAGAAATACTTACCTGAGCGTGCTGGAGAATACCTGGAGGTTCTACAAGGGTAGATGTATCCATGGCCTCCTCCTAGTCAAGTACATGCTCCTCTTCAGCCTCAAGCTCTGGTGGACACTCAACTGGAATAGGTGATCCTTGGGTGCTTGCTTCAACCATGCAAGTCCCTACACTTTCTGGTTCATCTTCTGAATTTTCTAATGTACCAGTAAACTGTGGTGGTCCCTGGGGCTTAGTGCAATCCCCTACACCTGTGGAATCATCTCCTATGCATTCTTCTTCTGCACTATCTGCAACAACAACATTAGAAAAATTAGGACCATCAATAATACTATCATCACAAATTAAAAGTCTAGAATGGTCCTGTGGAGCTTCAGTTTCTTCTTCTGGAGCTGAAAAATTTGAAAATGAATTTTGAATGGGAATCTCCGGAGGTATGCATGCTGTAGGTGCCCAATATTTGATGATTACTTCATCTTCTTCTTCTTCCAAAATTTTAAGATCACTTGAAGAAGAACTTGGTGACGGGCCCAAAATATACTGTCACGAATGTGGGTCCATCAAATTTAAATATAAATGAATAACTGGAAACCCTTTTACAATCAAAAGTATGAAAATGTAATATAGGGGCCACAGGTCGTATTTTTCTCGGAGGCTAGTTGTCGTGTTTGATTCAAGCTCGTATTTATGTGTCGTTTGTGAATTTTGGGTTTCAAATAAAATCTGGAATTGGGTTCAATTCGAAATGGAATCGCATGAAGAAATGGGAAGAACTTAGCTAATAAGCTAAACAAGTGATGACAATCAATAACTTGACCAATAGACCACTTAATCCACTAAAGCAAGTAACCAATTTGGAAATGAATCTGATTTCGAATTGCAAAACAAATGTTAAACACCAAAACAACACAGCAGCCTAAAACAGTTCATACAAATTCAATCTTGAGGTTTGACTTGATACCAAGAGGGATACAAACTTGTAAGAATGTAGAAACTAATGTGCCAAAGATTTGAAGTAGCTGCAACACTTGTAGCCAATTAATTCAGCTTGAAGGCTAGGCTAACAAGGAGAACAATTGCAGAATTTTATGAAGAAATTCCAACACTTGAAGATTGATAACAGCAGGTAAAAGTTTACTTCAAAGTCTCACAAGATCAGTTGAGATCAAATGCATAAACCTTTCTTGAAAATAGATCCAACTAATTCCAAATGGTAATTAGAAGGTGGCTGATAATTCAGAAACGTTGCCACAATTTGACACACACCAAGCTGCTGAATTTCAGAATGCAGGGAGACAAATTCGGATGCAGAAATTGACACAGCAACCAAAATGAATTGCTCAAATTTGTTGTTCGTATGAAACTCAAAAGAGCTCATGTTCCATTGATTCAACTTCAGAGTTGCGACTAAAACTATAACCCTGCATGCGGTGAGACTGAAATTGATGAATTTCAGGCTGTGAGAATTCAGGATCTGATGCTGAATTTCAGCAACAGTTTGGAATGCAGAACAAGCAACAAACAAGCTGAAATTGATTCATAAATCTAATCTTCAGTAAAGGTTCAAGGGAGCTAATGAGCTGATACAAATTTCAGTAACTACACACCAACAATTTCAGAAATACAATGATACGCAGCCACTGAAAATTAATATGCAGATCAAAGGTGCAGAATTCAGAAATAGATGCAATGGTTTACCAAATAGGAACCTTTTGATGTGCTGTAATTGAAACTGAAAGAATACAATTGAAGAATGCAGCAAATTTCAGCCTTAGATCTGAAACTGTCGAGTGCAGTAATAGATACAGACTTTCAGAAACTGAATGCAGGGATTAAAGGTACAGATCAGTAACAATTCGAATGCAATTGGATGTGCAGAAATGAATTCCAAATGCAGAAACTGATGAATGAAAACTGATACACAAGCTGGATTTCAAAAACATACTGAACCAAAGAAAAATTCAGAAATGATACTACATATGAAACACTTGGATCACATAACTGAATTCGAATGATGAACTAAACTAGAGAATTTTGGAACTAAACTGAAAGCTGCAGAAAAAGGATGATACGCACAGGGTACTGAATTCAGAAACGTGATTGTGCAGAAATTCAGCTGAACAAAACTCATGAACGAAACTACAAAGTAAATCAAACTTCGAGCTATCAAATTAACATACTAAAAGTGCAATAAGCTGAAGCATTCATAAGCTGAAAGGAATTACAAAGAAGGAAGCTGATACGCAGCTGAAACAGGGTAAGCTAATAGAAATTTGATACGCAAGCTAAAAAAAACAGGAATTAATCTAAATTAAATTCAATGGATCACTGAACAAGATACTTGGCTAATTTACTTGCTTAACTAAAACCGAAATTAAGCTGAACAATGCAGTAATGAGATTAACCAATCTGAAATTCGAAAACAGTAACTAAACTACAGCAGTAATGGAAATTACAGCTAAACAAACGAAATTAACTAAGAAATCTAAACCCCAATCCTTCCCTAGCTCAAATTCTCCTTGTTCGTCACGCAAGTGTGAGCCTCGAACCCGCAAGCTCATCAAATCAATTAGAAAACTCAATCGGCGCTTGAATTCAGCTCAACTTGCTCAAATCTGAAACTTCCATTCGATTTCTTGGATTTAACTGCGTCCGCGTGAATTGGTGAGTGGATGATGATCAAAGCTACTCAGGGAACCCCTCTGGATAGCTCAGGTGGAAGGTAAGAGAGCACAGCCGATCCTAAGGTGTCAAATGGTAGAACTGCGGAAACCTCTCAACAGCCCTGTTTCTTGGACAATTTGAGGTTGAAATCTTCACCGATGAGTCTTCCTAATGACCTAGAACACAAGCTAGTGAAGAAATTGTGGTGGCCGCGCCTCGGATTGAAGAGAAACTTGAAGCAAAGCTATGAACTATCGAAGAAGACGACTACTGCGGCGGAGACGCGACAAAGAACAGCTGCTGCAAAAATTTCCTTAAGTAATTAGAATTGGACGACTCAGATTGATTGGAGGAGATCCAACGGTAGATCTTGATCTGATTTGAGCCAAACTTTTATGATGATGATCTGGGGTCAGGATCTGCCTTATGGTAGCTCGGATCCTCCAGATGTGCAACGAATGGTCCAGATCAACTCTATCTGTGATTGGACGCTCTAGAGCCCTCCTTGCTTGATTCAACGGTTGATTTAGCTCTGATTGGGATGAAACCTTCAGATCTTGATCATAGAGCTTGATCAACCCTAACCCTAGCTCGGATTGCTTCAGATCGTCCCGGATGGCTCAGATCTAGCCGCTCTTGAATCGGACGGCCCGGATTAATCCAAAACATGATAATTCGATCCGGTTCTACTTCCGACTCAAGTTTGACCCAGTATGCCCTAGGTCCAGGATCCTTTCATGCCTACAAAAATATATCAGAAAATTAGTGGCCAAATAATCCAATTTAATACAAATTTGCAATTAAGTCCAAAATAAGAGTAAATCCTAAAACCTAGGGTAAAATCACAATTAAACAATAAAAACATAGGTCAAACATGGATTTTAGCAATTAAAATAATCAATAAAATGGTGCTTATCACTTGGCCAGGCACTAGGGTCACCTTGAACTGATATAAATCCAACTCCGGGGCTCTCAGAATTAAAAGGAGCTTGAGAAGTTAATTGTTCTGATACAATGCTTCTTCCGATGTTTTGAAGCCTTTGTTGCTCTTGTTGTTGATATAGTAGAACTTGTTGAACCATCTCCTCCATTCTTTGTTGTTGAGCCTCATTCTCATTAAGATTCTCAAAGCCTCCTTGATTGATGTGGAAATCTTGTTGGCCTTGAAATGTAGCATAAGGCTGCTGAAGTCCAGGAGGAAGCTGTGCATACTGAAATGGAGACTGTAGGGGCTGATCAAATGGATAAAATGACTGATTTAACTGCTGAAAATTTGGTTCACAAGTTGGTGGAGATGGCTCAAAATTGTAGCTCTGAAAATTTTGGATCTGAGGTTGAAATTGTTGTGGTGAACACTCAAATTGATGTGGGGGCTGTTGGTACTGATTTTGGTGCTGAATTTGTTGAGGATATGGCTGGAAATTGCTTTGGAAATTTGATGGACCTTGCTGAAAACTATTCCCCGGAAAACCTTGATTTGGACCTTGCTGAAAACTGTGATAGGGCTGCTGAAAACTCTGAAACTGCTGCCCTTGCTGATAGTTCCCCTGAAAACCTTGATTTTGGTTAAATGTTGACTGTTGATGCTGAAAACCTTGCTGAAAAGGCTGAGACATCTGCTGGAAATTTTGATAGCTTCCCTGAACTTGCTGATTTTGGTGGTATTGAGGCTGAAAATTCTGATATTGCTGTTGGAATTGTGGCTGCCCATTCTGAAAGTTTGGTTGCTGAAAATTAGAATAGGGCTGCTGGAAATCTTGATTTGGCTGCTGGAATTTCTGGAGGGGCTGAAATTGTGGCTGAGGTGGCTGAAATGTAGGCTGAATCGGCTTCTGGTAAGTAGATGACTGAGCTTTCCGTTTTTGTTGGTAGTCCAACTCCTTTAACACATTTTTTAACTCCACCAGTGCATCCTCGAGCTCTGTTGACCCCATTTTGAATTTGCAGCCCTGTCACAAAACAAACAAGAAAAATGGCAGCAACCGTATATGAAAGATAAAGCAAAATAAGATAGAACCCAATGATATGTCCAAAAAGCATACAAGCAAAAATCAAACAAATCAACTAGTTGCTTCCCCGGCAACGGCGCCAAAAATTTGACGGACCCAAACAATGTGTCACAAATGTGGGTCTCAAATTTAAATGTGAATATGCTGGAAACCCTTTTTACAATCAAAAGTATGAAAAATGTAATATAGGGGCCTCAGGTCGTATTTTTCTCGGGGCTAGTTGACGTTGTTTTATTCGCGCTTGTATTTAGGTGTCGTTTGTGAATTTGGGTTTCGAATAAGTAATTGGGTTTTGGGTTGCAATCAAGAATGAAATCACAGTGAGAATAAAGGAAATTTAGCTCATGAATAAACAAAATGTGACATTTAATGATTCAACCAATTTACCACTTAATCAATTGAAGCTCCTAGCCAATTCTTGGAAAACAGGTCTGATTTGAATGCAAAACAGATTCTAAGTAAAGAAGTAAATCAATGATGCAATTCCATTAAAACTAAAGCAGGACTTCACTTGATACCTAATTGCAAGCAATTTAACAACTTGATACCCAGCTGAGAACAACTTATGTGCCAAGGGTTTGAATTAGCTGCAGCAATTGTGGCTGATTAACTCAGCTTGAAGGCTAGGCTACAAAGGAAAACATTTGCAGAATTCTATGAAGAATTTCTGAAACTTGAAGACTGATAAGAAACAGGTACAAGTTTAATTCAGATTCACAAGACAAACTGAGATTAATTGCATGAACCAATGCTCGAAAAGCAATGCAACCAACTCTAACTGATATTCGGGCAATGGGGCTGATAAATTCAGAAACTGCACTTATCACTCAATACAGCTGATGGAAAAATGACAGTGCAGAAACTGCACAAGAACAGGGTAATGCAGGGCTGAAATGAAGAACTTCAAAATTTCAGCAACAATTTGAATGCAAATCCAACACACAAATGGGCACAAAACGAATTGATGTGAAGAAACAAAGAGATGCAGAATTGAATTGCATGAAAACAAAACCTGCAGAATTGAAGTTTATACAAGAATTGATACACTACAACCAATTGCATAAACAAATTGATCAAGTGGAGATCTAATGCAATGGTTGACCAAACAATAACCTTTTCATGTGCTGGAATCGAAAACATAGAAACAAATGGGGAGAATGCAGAAACCAAGCTGGAAATTCAGAAAACAGATTGGGTTTTTCAGACTTGAATTGGCAAGCAATAATGGAATTGAAGAGCAGAACTTAAAGCAATTACTATTTTAAACTAAATGCACTATCTATCTAATGCTAAAGCAGGAATTAACAACTAAGGAACAAGAAATCTAAGACAATTCAGAAACCGAAAGAAAGAAACCAAAACAGAAATAAACTTGGCACGCAAGCAACACAAATTGGCACACAGCAAATGAAACTAAAGTGAACTGAAATTTAACTCTATTAATCACTAAACAAGTTCCTACATCACAGAACTCGAAGATTAACAACCTAATTAAGCTCAACTATTCAGAAAACTAAATCTCAGCAGTTGATCTAATTGTAGAAACTGAACAGATTCGGCAGAAATGAAATTTAAGCTACAAAACATGAAAATTAAGGATCTAAACTACTCCTCAATCTTCCTTAAGCTCAAATTCTTCTTGGTCGTCAAGCAAGAGCTGGCTTCGAACCCCTAGGCTCAGCAAATCAGTGGAAATCAGCCTCGCATGATGAACTCTGCTCAAACTGCGTCATATGGGGAAATCCAATCCGAACCCCTTCGATCTCAAATAATGGAGCTGCGATGATGAATTGGGAAGCTTCTGAGCTCACCTGAGAACCCCTACAAATGGCTCAGAAGCTTAGAAATGGCTTGTGGATGAGATTTCAGTGGTCAGACCACAGAGCCACCGAAACCCTCAAATAGCTCTGTCCGGCGCGAATTCGAGCTGAATTCTCCAATAAAACTGACCTCCAAAGATCCAGAAGATGATCTTGATGAAGAATTGAGGGGTCGCGCCCCTTGAATTGAAGAAAAACAACTGGAAAACGAAGAAGAAACGATGAACCTACTGTAGCGGCGGAGACGCGACGAAGGTTAGCTGCTGCAGATTTCTGATTAAATAGTTATCAACGGACGGCTGTGATTGATTTGAGGAGATCCAACGGCTGATCTTGCTCTGATTGGAGCCAAACTTTTATGATGATGATATGGGGTCAGGATCTGCCTCGTGGTAGCTCGGATCCTCCAGATGTGCAACAGATGGTCCAGATCAACTCTATCTGTGAATGGACGCTCTAGAGCCCTCCTTGCTTGATCCAACGGTTGATTGAGCTCTGATTGGAATGAAACCTTCAGATCTTGATCATAGAGCTTGATCAACCCTAACCCTAGCTCGGATTGCTTCAGATCATTCCGGATGGCTCAGATCTAGCCGCTCTTGAATCGGACGGCCCGGATTAATTGTAGGCTTGATAATTCGATCCGGTTCACATCCGACTCAAGTTTGACCCAGTATGCCCTAGGTCCTTGAACCTTTGATGCCTACAAAAATAGATCCAAAATTTAGTGGCCAATTAATCCAATTTAATGTAAATTTGCAATTAAGTCCAAAATAAGAGTAAATTCTAAAACCTAGGGCAAAATCATAATTAAGCAATAAAAACATAGGTCAAACATGGATTTTAGCAATTAAAATAATCAACAAAGTGGTATTTATTTGTTAGGTCAAAGAAATCGGGAAGGAACCTACATTTCTTGAAACCTTTACAAAAACATTTACAAAGAAAGATAAGTCTTGGAGCGGAGCTAGAGCCAAAGCAATGAAGGTTTGACTTAATTAAAAATGCAAATGTTCATAAGTTTTTATTATAATAAATTTAATTTAATTTTTGTTCTTATAACATAGGAAAAATACAATGAGCTCGAGACATCCCATAGACATTCAAGTGTTGGTCTAGAATCTGAGTCATCGTCTCTTGGTAATAATATGGATTTGTGGATGGAGGCGAGTGGGGGACATAAAGGGGGAAGGATTTTGGGAATGGGATCTCTAAGTAAAAATCATAGAGCTTCTCGTAAATCCTTTTCCACTTTACTAGCAGACTCATCTCAGATTATTAACTTAACGAATGAGGTTTCACAATTAAGAGGCATAATCTCAGAAAGAGATGAACAAATGAGAATTATGCAGGAAAAACAAGATTTAATTTTGAGACATTTTGCTCTAAGTCAGAATCCTCCCAGTTCCGCTGATATTGGTGGTCAAGGCGATGGTGGCCACAATGATGATGGTGGTGATCATTATGTATGATTTTATTTTTATTTGTCTTTTAATTAGTATTTTAGAATACTTATTTTATTGTGTTACTTTTATATGTTTTAATATTGTTTATTTTCTTTTAATAGGATTGAGGAGATATATGGATTTCACTGTCCGGAAATGTAAGTATAAATTTTTGCTTTCATTTTATTATAGATGAGTATCCTTAATTTTTATATAACTCTTAATTTAATCATTATGTTTTTCTTTTATAATTTTGTGGCATCAATTTTTATTATTATATACAGTTCCACTAATAGAGATAGTTTTCATTTTTTAGGCTTGTAGTAAACTCTCATTTTTTAGATTTATTTGATATATATGCTTGCTTGTACAGTTGAGTTTTATGCTGCATATATTAATATTGAAGTTTGAGTTTTATCATGGTCTTTATCATTGAGATCCTCAATAATAGTAATGCATAAGAGCGCGGAGGTTTTAAGTTAGCAATATTACTATCTTTACTATTTCTTTTCATTATATTGCATAAGAGCATTACACATTTATATTGTTCTATTTCGTGAATATCTTACTTTTTTTTCAATGTTATCAGGTATTATAAAGATCATTTTGAAGAATAGATTCAGACCATCTCCTATACTTTCTCCATGACAACAAGAAGCTTACTGAGATTTGTAATTATAACCAACATTATCTTTTGTGTTGACATTGACTTTTTTCATGTCCATGTAAACTATTATATGTACTGTTTGTGATTTTGTTTCCATGTAATGTAATGCATTAATTTAATGCTATCGATAGATAATCAGTTAGTGTATTTTTCATAAAAAAAATCTTGAGAAAATAACATAGGTATTGATTTTGATTTTAATTATTTGAGCTTTATTTATTAAAATATTTTTTGTAAATATAATTTTTTAAAATATTTATTTATTTTGCGACGAATGTATTTTCGTTGTAAAAATCTACGACGAATACTAAAATTTGTTACAAATTCTATGATGAAATTATAAATTTGTCGCACAAAATTATTGACAAAAAAAATTATCCAAGATTTCGTCACATTCAAAAAATCGTTGCAAAAATCTGAGATAAATTATGTTATCGTCGCAAATTTTATGATAAATTTTTTATTTATTGGAAATAATTAGCGACAAATTATGAAATTCGTCGCAGATTCTGCGACAAATTATAAAATTTGTCGCAGAATTTTTGCGACAAAATATCAAATTTGTCGCAGATTTTGCGACAAATTATCAAATTCGTCGCAATTCTGCGACAAATTTCCAAATTCGTCGCAGAATCTGCGACAAATTTAAAATTTGTCGCAAAAATTTAGACAAATTTTGTAAAAATTTGCGTTAAATTTGGCAACGAAAATTTAATTCGTCGCAAATTTTTGCGACGAAAATAAAATTTGTCGCAGAATTTTTGCGACAAATTTCAAAATTTGTCACAGAATTTTTGCGACAAATTATCATATTCGTCGCAGATTCTGCGACAAATTTCAAAATTCGTTGCAGAATCTACGACAAATTTAAAATTTGTCGCACAAATTGCGACAAATTTTGTAAAAATTTGCGTTAAATTTGGCAACGAAAATTTAATTTGTCGCAAATTTCTGCGACGAATATAAAATTTGTCACAGATTCTACGACAAATTATTTTTTTTCGTCGCAGACCTCTGCGACGAGTATTTGGCGACGAATTTTTTTTTGTCGCAAAAATTTTTTGCGACGAATTTTTTTTAGAAATTCGTCGCAAAATTCGTCGCAAAATCGGGTTTTTTTAGTGTACTGTGCATTGTAAAAGACATTGTACATAGTTGTTGATGTGCTTACTATATTTTATAAAAGATGTGTATTTTGTAAATAGATGTTGTGTACAGGTTGTATTAGAAAAAATTAAATTTTTAACTATTAAAAAATAATAAAGATAACGGTTATAAACTATTATGAAAAAAAAATTAATGACAATGATTTTTAATTATTGTCAAAACATTTTATAATCAAGATTTTTTTGTCAAAAAATCTAAATGTAGTGAGTTTTAAACGTTGCAAACATGTTGTCTTTGATATTAAAATATAATTATTTAAAATCATTGCAGCAGTGTTATTATTGGTTATTAAAGACAATGATTTTACAATTGTTGTTGTTTTAGGGTTATTTTTAACAACATTGCTAGTTACAATAGTTAAAAAGGGCTTCAACAATAGATTTTACCTGTTGTCAATGGTGATTTTGTTATAGTGTAACATTCATGTTATAATCGTTACGATTTTATAATTCCTCTAACTATGTGATGACTCAGTTATAACAGTTATGAAATCATACCTATTATAATTGTGTGATAGCTCAGTTAAAGTAGCTATGATTTTGTAATTGCTATAACAATATAACAACTACGACACTACAAGAAAAGGCAATTTAATGATCAAAAATTTCAGTCGCTAAAATTTTCATTGCTAAATTTAGCAACAAAATTTAAATCTTGCTAAAATTAGCGATCGAATTTAAATTCTATCGTTAAAATTAGCAATCGAATTTAAATCTGGTTGCTAAATTAGCAACGGATTAAAATTTCCGTCGCTAAATTAGCGATAGTGGCAAAAGGTGATTTATCTATCTAGTATCTCTCGTCAATCCGTTACAATATCAATATAGAGGAAATAAATCCTATTGATACCTGACTTTATGAGGATTTGATTCTTAGATTCATGATGATAACATCTTATGTGTTAGTCATAAGTCAGTCCCATAAGAACTAACACAATTAAATTCATGGAAAGATATAAGAATTTCTAGTTGAATTGTCCGATGAAACCAACTTACTAACTGGAGAAACAGATTTCTTCGTGCAATAATATCGGGAAAAAAAATAGACAATGGATAAATAGGTTGTCTGGGAAAATAAAGAATTTTTATTTTTTTATATGATATGATTAATAAAGTAAAGAATACCTACGCGTATTAAACTCGGTAAAAAGGAATGAAGAAATAATTTTGTGAAGAAAAAATTGATGTCCATTTCAATAGACTTATAACTATCCACACGATGATCTATATAGGAGACTTGAGTATAGAACATAGAGAGTATTCTCATGAAATGGACTGCGTGAGTGTTATCATTTTGAAGTCTGAGAGTTAAAATTTGATAAAGTTAATATGTCTAACCTCCTCACGTGTTAATCATAACATCCGAACTATTAGTCCCGTAATTTATCTTCTTTATATTAATCTGGAATGGATTGACAGGACGTTAAAAATGAGGGAATACTCTCTTGCCACTATAGAGAGTATCATACCTCAACAAAATTTGTTTGCACAACTATCATTGTCTATACGCGGAAAGCAGGAACATGCAGCGTGAGCCATAGTTATCCATAGCATGTGTTTTTATTGTTTTGTTTGCATATATCAATCATCAGGAGTTTTCCATTATAAACTCGTATTTCTTGGCTAACTTACATAACTCAAACATCGTGGATAATGTGCACCGAAATGTGAATTCATATGGGGTAACATCATCTTTTCGATTTCGTAGATATAGGAAATTTAACCCTCCTAGATTGGCATTGTTGAAACTTGTATAGATATTTACTCCAATAAATTTTAACATCAATTTCTAACGGATATAAAATACTTCGTTGAATGGTTGATTTCCTCATATAAAAAATCGCTATGTTAATGTAAAATATCTCTTTGATTTATCTCGCTTCTATCTTATTGTGGAATTGATAATATTATATCATTCGGATGAACCAAAATCATCTTTGCTCCAATAGATATAAGAAATTTGAAAATGGGATAACTCCATGTTTTCCACATGCTTATTTCAAGACATAGAAAATCAATAGCCAACCATAAACAATTATTCATGCTATGATGTACAAAGAAGATTATGAAAGTAAAGTATCAAATAGAGGTTGCACAATCAACAAACAATTTTGGTATCTTTTATATAAAAAAAATCATCCTGTGTTAGACACACGAGCACATCCAGTGATGCACGCCCAGACAGGGTTGCGCGACCATCAAGAGTTGCACACGTGACCGTCCAAGGTTTTATGTGCATCTAGACTCTACCTCCCCTGAGCCCTAGTCAACGGCACGCAACTAGGTTGCGCTTGGCCTCGTGATCGTGCTATAAGGTCGCGATAGAAGTCATGCTCAACCTCGCGACCTCACTGCGAGGTTGGGGCTAAGGTGTGACCTAGCCGCAGGAAAGTAAAACTAAATTAGCGATGGATGTTTATTTCAATCGTGAAATTAGCAATGAAAGTTTATTTAGGTCACTAATTTAGCAATGAAAATTAATTTCTCTTCATTTCGTATCTCTTTGATCCCTTCTTGTATCATCAATTCCATTACCCGATCCAGAGTCGTTGTCTCCCTCACGCGACAATCTGCCCGATCTCATTGAGGATCAATCATGGGGTTGAGCTTGGTTCGCTAGAGAAGAAGATCCCCTCCTAGAGTTCCCTCGCGGTAGCTGATCTTTAGGTTTGGATCTGATCGGGAGACCATTACACGCTCCCGTCCCCAGGTAAGATCAGTATGTTAGGGTTTCAATCGATTAAACTTTGGCACTCTGGTCATTGCTTATTGAATCGAACATGAATGGATGATTGCTTACCTCATTGGCTAATTTTGTCACTAAATTAGCCACGGAAGTTTATTTAAATCGATCTTAACGATGAAAGTTTATTTAGGTCAATAATTTTGCGACGAAAATTAATTTCAATGCTAATTAATGACAGAAGTTCATGTTGATTGCTAATTTTGCGATGTAAAATAATTATGTCGCTAATTAAATATTCATCATTAATTAGTAATTAGCAACAAAATTATGTCGCACATTTGAACATAATGGTATTATTTTGAGAGTAGTTGATGGGATGTCCTTTTTATTTCAACATTTTACCAAAAGGCATATTTGATAATTCATATTTATCAAAAAGCGTCTTATGATTTATTCTTTACCAAAGGGCGGATGTAAAATCAGTTCATTCCTCTTATACCCCTCTCGGCAATATCTCCTTTTCGTAGTTCACTTTTCGAGATATCCGAACTACTTTTTCATAATTTAATTTTAAAATTATAAATTATGATTCGAATGCAGATATTCTCATCTTCTCTCACCCTATATATCTCTTCCTACCTTATATAACTCAACTCATCCCGAACCTTTTACTATATTTTGCTGCGATTGGGAAATGATTAAGAAATAATTAAAAGATTATCCTATAAATAATCTTTCAGACCCTCTTTGGCCTGAAATAAATTTATTTCAGAACCTCTTTGGCCTGAAATAAGTATATAAATATAAAATATAAAATATAAAATATCAAAAAAATATAAACAAAATAAAATAAGGAAAAATATATAAAATATAAAAAAAGAAATAAAGTTCGTAGAACTGTATATATTAGAAATAAATAAAAAAGAAATTAAAATAAAATTTATGTATGTAAATTAAGATAAATTAGATATCATCAAAAAAATTATTAAAAATCAATTAGATTTCATTTCAGGCTCAAAGAGGGTCTGAAATGAATTTTAGGGGCTTGAAATGAATTTATTTCAGGCCCTCTTTAGGCATGAAATATTTCATTTCAGACTCTCTTTGGGTCTGAAATATTTTTATTTCAGGGGTCATCTTTAGGCGTGAAAATATACAATATAAAAAATATAAACAATATAAAAATAAAAAAATATATATAAAATATAATAGTTTTGATATATTAGACACTCTATTAGTTTTTTCAAGATATGAATCTATGTTAGACATTATCTTCAGATATAAAATTAAAAAAATAAAGAAAAATAAATAAAGTAAATATAAAAATTAGATATTTAAATAAATATATAATACAAAAAATAAAGTAAAATAAATAATCTAAGTAAAAAATATATAATATGAATAAAAAATAAAATAATAAATATAAAAGAGAGAAAGATAAAATAAATATATAAAGAGATAAAAAAAATTATCCTATAAATAATTAAATATCATGTAATTGTGAAAAGATTAAGAAATAATTAAAAGATTACCATATAAATAATCATTCAGGCCCTCTTTTGCCTAAAATAAATTTATTTGATTCCCTTTTTGCTGAATAAGGTTATAAATAAAAAATATAAAATATCAAAAAATATAAACAAAATAAAATAAGGAGAGATATATAAAATATAAAAAAATATTGTTTGTAGAATTGTATATATTAGAAATATATAAAATAGAAATTAAAATAAAATTAATATGTGTAAATTAAGATGGATTAGATATCATCGACAAAATTATTAAAAATCGATTAGATATCATTTCAGACCCTCATTAGGACTGAAATATTTTTATTTCAGGGGCCCTCCTTGGACATGAAAATGTAAAATATAAAAAACTATAAACAAAATAAAAATATAAAAAATATAATAGTTTTGTTATATCAGGTCCTCTGTTAGTTTTTTCAAGATCTGAAACTATATTAGACACTAGCTTCACATATAAAATTTAAAAAAAAGATGAATTAAAATAAATAGAGTAAAATATAAAAAAATAGAGATTTAAATAATGATATAATAAGAATAAACAATAAAATAAAATAAATAATATAAGTAAAAAAATTTATATTATGAAAAAATAATAAAATAATAAATATAAAAGAGAAAGATAAAGTAAATATATAAAAAGATAAAAAAAGATTATCCTAAATAATTAAAAGATTGTGCTATTGTTAAAAGATTATCCTATAAATAATTTTTCAGATCTTCTTTGGCTTGAAATGAATTTATTTCAGACACTTTTTGGCATGAAATAAGGATATAAATAGAAAATATAAAATATCAAAAAATATAAACAAAATAAAATAAGGAAAGATATATAAAATATAAAAATAGAAATAAAGTTAATAAAATTGTATATATTAGAAATATATAAAATTATAATTATAATTAAATTTATATGTGTAAATTAAAATAGATTAGATATTATCGAAAAAATTATTAATGATCGATTAGATTTCATTTCAGGCACAAAGAGAGCCTGAAATAAATTTATTTTAGACCCTTTTTGGGTTTGAAATATTTTTATTTCAGGACGAAAGAGGACTTGAAAATTTTCATTTCAGACCCTCTTTAGGATAGAAATATTTTTATTTCAGGAGCTCTCTTTAGGCGTGAAAATATAAAATATAAAAAATATAGAATTAAAATTAAAATATGAAAAGATATATAAAATATAATAATTTTGATATATCAGGCCCTCTATTAGTTTTTCCAAGTTCTGAAGCTAAGTTACACACTAGCTTCACATATAAAATTAAAAAAAAAGATAGAGTAAAGTAAATAGAGTAAAATATAAAAAAAATAGATATTTAACTAATGATATAATAAGAATAATGAATAAAGTAAAATAATTAATATAAGTAAAAAATATATAATATGAATTAATAATAAAATAAAAATATAATAAGAGAGAAAGATAAGCAAATATATAAAGAGATAAAAATAAAGAAAATATAAAATATAGAAAGACATAAAGAATAAAAAATAAAGAAAGTCTAAAATATAAATAAATAGAGTTTATAGATTAAATATATAAGAAATAAATATAATAGAAATTAAAATAAAATATAAATATGAAAACCATAAGATAGATATAAAGATAAAAAATAAAGATATAAAGATGAGAGATAAAAAAAAGACAATATTGTTGATGCAGTCTGGCCCTGATTGTTGTTTTGGTGTTGACATCGATTTTAGTTTAGGTTGATTATGATTATGATGATTATGATGAAGTCCTGGTCAGGGATCAGGCATGGTATGGAAAATCCTAGTCTGGAGGGCTAGGTGTTGGAAATCCTAATATGGACGGTTAGGTGTTGAAAATTCTAGCTTGGAGGGCTAGGTGTATGA